>JAVIWB010001961.1:0-275736 GCA_031893035.1 Dermolepida albohirtum | reverse complement strand
ATCAAATTCTAAAGCAGAATTTTCAAAGTACGTAATCGTATTTTCATATTATCTACCGAGCTATGTACGTGGGTTGTCTTTTAAGTTTTGCATATAGAACAGGAATAAAGCAGTAGAAAGTAAGGACGTCATTGTTTTTCGAAGTATTCTCCACGAAGATTATTGTACTTTGTATGCGCTCGAACCAATTCTGGAAGCAGTTGCTCCACTCGTTTGTTGGTACAGTCAATATTATCTACCGAGCTATGTACGTGGGTTGTCTTTTAAGTTTTGCATATAGAACAGGAATAAAGCAGTAGAAAGTAAGGACGTCATTGTTTTTCGAAGTATTCTCCACGAAGATTATTGTACTTTGTATGCGCTCGAACCAATTCTGGAAGCAGTTGCTCCACTCGTTTGTTGGTACAGTCAAAATTGCGTTTTTGAAAGCATCGACTGTTCTTTATGACGACTGGAACCTTTGACCACGCAGTCCGTTCTTGATTTTCGGAAAGGTAAAGAAATCGCTGGGACTTAGGTCCGGACCGTGCAGAGGATGGTACAATAATGCGACGTTTTGTTGTGTTAAAAATTTAATTTTCTTGCGTGCTGTGTGCGAACTTGCATTGTCTTTCGTTGTTCGGGGTTGGTTTTTCGAAGCTCAGCGATGACTTATGGCGAACAAATGGTTGTATACTAATCGGAAGTAACAGTTCTTTGATCTTGTAGAGGAATTGTTGCTACATGACCTGCTTTCGAGACAAATGTCATGACCATCTTTTTGGAGACATTTCGAGCTCTTTGTTCGGTTCCAACAGCTCAAAATGTATTGGCTCTCCCACCATATACACAACATTCTCTTACTTAGGCTCAACTTTGGTTTAGAGGTGAAGGAGACAGGGTTTCCGGATTCACAATATGCCACTTTCCTTACGATGTCTTCATAGGTACTCCACTTCTCATCCCCAGTTATCATCCGGTCCAAGAAGGGTACAATTTTGTTCCGTGCAAGCAGAGATATGCATATGATGATTCGATCATTTAAATTCTTCTCTTCATCTCGAATATTGTTCACACCAATCTTAGTTTCTGAATATGGTCCGAAATGGTTTGTCGAGCTGAATCAAGCCTTTCCTCAATCTCCGATGTTGTCAAAAAAGGATTTTACATTTAACATTATCTTGACAATTATCCCGATCAAAGATGGTCGCTCCCAACCGTGGCTTATCAGAAAGGTCGAAGTCACCTATTTGAAACTTTTTGAACCATCTTCTACATTTTCTATCAGGAATTGTACCTTCACCAAGCATTTTCAATAAAATTCTACACGCTTCTATAGCATTTCTTCGCTGTTGGAATTCATACAAAATACAGTGGCGTAAATGAACATCTTCAGTAGCCAAGGGTATACGATCGCGTCTCACTTAATACTAACATGAATCATATTCGTTTTAGTGCATTTGCTAGGTCAGCATGTGTACAATACATTCAGTGATAAAAAGAGACAGCCAAATATGCGTCAAATGAATATGCTCATACTTGTAGCAACTTGTTGTAACCGGAACGGACAAAACATTCCTGTGCACCTAATATATATATTACAATAAGTATGCACATATTCATTTGACGCATATTCGGCTCTCTCTTTTTATGTATAATATATATATATATATATATATATTAGGTGCACAGGAATGTTTTGTCCGTTCCGGTTACAACAAGTTGCAACAAGTATGCGCATATTCATTTGACGCATATTTGGCTCTCACTTTTTATATACATATAATATATATATATATATCTAAATATCACAGACACTGATTCACTCATGATTTTGCTGCTTTCATTTTGCTTTTTCTATTGATAAAATTTGTTTCATCTAACTTAAAAGAACCAGCAATGAAATGCATAAATTTAAATGCCGAATCATACCTTAAAATACACATAAGAACACATCTATAACAAGTTGTTTATTAATATTTCAATAATTACTTTTTCATAAAAAAACGAATTTAATGTAGGTTATATTCATAATAAGATAGAAACAATATATTACGTCAATAATTTTTTTTATATTAAATGGTTAATTACATGCAAATATTAGATTTTTAACAGGCGTAAGTATAATAATTCATTTACACAAATAGGATAATTATTCTGGCGTAAAAAACGACAAAACGATGTTCCATTAAACGCAACGTTCTTATTATTATGCTTCCTCTCACATTTATTTAAGTTCAGGTGAGCTAGTCAAGGATATTATGCTAATGGGAAACGTTATAATACTAATACCCATACATACATTCACAATATACGTATTAATATGTATATACGGGTACACAAACGGTTGTTTTTAAATTTTTTCGCATCGATATCGTCGAGCAGACGGACGAATGGTGGAATTGAATGATTGAATTTGAAATTCAAGGAGGAACATTGAACTTGGTTTTTTGTTATGCACTGCTTGTCAAACGATTCACTAAAGGATGTAACTAATATTATTTATACATACAAATGAAGATATATAATATTTAATTCGTTATATGTATACGTATTTTTATTTATATGTGTACGTATGTACACGTTTTATATGATTTGTACATAGGAATACTTTGTTCCATTCACGCACTCCTTGCACATATATGTTAATGTACCTAATACAAGATGTAATTTAAAATTTTCCACTGCTTCACGTAAGGAATACTATTATTATATTATTATTAAACTATTTATTTCTAAAGAAACTTGAAAAAACTTAAAAAAACCTACAAAATATTCAGAAAGAAATTTTTTATTATAAAAGGTGTGGATGAGTTGAAAGAGTTAATGTCTAGCAATAGCTACTGGTAGATGCAGGGTAGGAAGAGCATGAGATACAAAATAGGATCTCAAATTAAAATACGAAATATTACCATTAACAGCAAGGAGATTGGAAATTAATGTCGAGCTACAGTAACGGGCTCCAATGAAACATGATTGACCGCTAAATCTCTTTGTCTTAAATAGTTGGTATGATCGGTCCTCATGGTCATGTCTCGTATTTTCCTGTTTATATTTTTCAATAATGAACATAATACAGCAGCTAATAGCACAGTGTTAAGCTGCTTATTACGTCGAAGGTTTTGGGATCGAATCTGACGATGAGTTGAGGTTTCCCTTGACTGGCAAAGATCTCAAAGTCTCACCAGGAGGGTGGGTGCAATAATAACTACAGTTGAATAGTCACATCTGCCTAACAGGAGCAGGGAGTATGTCCCACTCAGTAATGCTCGTATCGATTGTCTCTATACGACTGTCGATCCTGTCGGGCAGACATGAGTGTCCAGTTCCAATAATAACTTATGTTCTGCCAATGCCCACTGTAACTGGCGTTGAGCAAATTTTATTAATTTTCTAGATCTGTTAATCCTTGCACACCCTAGATCCTTCCCCACCTTCCTATAACTATTTTTCAAACAGTTGATTGTTGAGGTTGTCACTTTGTGAAATTCCATTAAACCATAGAATAATAAATAAATAAATTTGATTAAATAAATTCTATTAATTAAAACAAAAAAAAAAGCGAAAACAGTTAAACTAATTTATGTTTTATTGCTGTTTATAGATGTTTATAAAATATAATAATAAAAATTCAAGTAATTCTAACATTAAATAAACAAATATATCTTAAACATTCCGCTCATCGAAGAAACCCTCTTTAGCGCGAAGAACAGCCCGTTCAATTCGAGTCATCCGTTTCATAAGTTTTTCAAGGACTCTATTCGACTAACTATTTCATTCTTCTTGCAATATATTCCACAAGTGATTTGTTGAGGTAATATTCACTTTTTGGACCCTCCTGTTTAATTCATCTCATAATAATTCTATGGGGTTTAGGGCGGTGGCCATGTCATTATTTGTAAGGTATTTTTGTTTTGTGCGCTATTTAATAAATTCTTACATATTACTAGTGTTTGGGGTCGTTGTCCTGCATAAACACAAAATTTTCGCCAATTAAACGTAATCCATATGGTATTGCATTTTCATGCAATATTTATAAATAATTCGCAAAATACCCTCGATTCGCTTCAAGTCGCCTGTGCCGACGTAGCAAAAACTAACCCAAATAACCACAGAAGTCCTTCCTTGTTTGACAGTTAGCAGTATACAACCCCGCAGCATTCTTTGACGCTTTTCTTACAAAAACACGCCTTGATTGTTCAAACACTTCAAACTTTGATTCATCAGTCGATAAGACCCTTTTCCAGTCATCCAGTGTCCAATATATGTGTGTTTCTATCCATTGTTGTCGTTATTGCCTGTGTTTAATCTTCTTTTCGCTGTAGTAACAGAAATTTTTCTTGCACGGTCGTGATTCATTTCTGCAGCGATTTCGGTTGCTGTTAGCCTTCTATTTCGTTTACTCAGAAATTTTATACGCCCATCGTCGGCGTGAGATGTTATTCGCTTACGTCCTGAACGTATCAGATCTCTTAAACTGCCTGTGTCGAATGATATCACTAACAGTCAATTTATTAACATGTCTCTTTTCGCAAATTTGACGCGCTGAATAACCTTTTTGATGAAAAGCAATAATTACAGAACGTTTTTCTAAATTTGTTGATTTTCCTCTCGGCATTTCAAGAAGTTCACATAAAAAATATAATCTTATCAGTGATGTGCATGCTAGCAAGTTTATTTGAAAACTAATGCATATTTCGGTGCACGAGATCCTTTGGGGTGAAGGCAGGTAAGTTTCGTAAGTTTTTTGCATGCAATATTATATTTGGATTATTCATAAAATATAATAGTTATTTGTAGGTGTTCTAATAGATGTATTTGTCTGAAATTGGTTATAAATCTTGTAAAGGACCTAATATAAATATATTATTTATGTTTAAACGAAATTATATTATTTTTTAGAAGAGTTTACTAAATTTCACTAGCTGTCCGAGCTAATATGGACGGTGGTGTACATCGATGGGATTTGATTCTTTGGTGGACAGACACGAGAGGGCGTTTAGAGTAAGATAGAACAATAAAAACGAACTCAACCGAATAGCAAAAATAGAGATTAAATTACGTTTGTAACAACTTACATATTACGTTTTTATATCCTACTTTATTTGAATTATCTAAGTTGTTTCAACTCTCGAATGATTTTCATATGGTTACCGTTTGATAATGAATATTGTGCCTTTGTAACCTGGGATAATTAGCTTATAAGGACACAGTTTAATGTAGTTAAAAATAAAGTTTCTGTAAATTCGAACTTTTTCTTATTATTTCCGAGAAATTGTTAATTATTTCCAAGAAGTTTTTGAATTCATAAAACTGTATCGCAGTAATTTAAATTGTATTTATTTAATATAAAAAAATCGTAAAAAATAATAAAAATTTACATTAAAAAACACGTTAAATATTGACTGAAATAACTGTAAATGTAAACCATGAATGTTACGTGACAGGACATGTAACTAATACCCCATTCATTTCCGAATCGTCCTTTTCTTTCAAATGCAATTTTAATTATACCAGCGTACAATTTTATGTACAAACATGAGAATTCATACGGAATATATGTATGTATGGTGGTTAAGAAATTACGTACAATTCAAACTAATTATACAATTTCCTGTAAAATAAGAATTTCTTAAGTGGAATCTTAATACTGGTCGAACTTGCTAAACCGGCATGCTATTAAAATGTTTGTCGAAATAAGCCATAAAAACGTTTTCCATTAAATTTTCGTGTATACGAGACCATCATGTTATGCAAGTTTACATACAGTGGCATCAGCAGTCACTGAACCCAAATTTTATGATTTCATGAATCGTTAATTATATTTGACCGTGGCATTATTTTCACATACTTTATCCTGGTATATATTAGTATGTTTACATTAAAACGTGCTTGGTCATCTTTAAAAGAATATGAAGAAGTTTTATTTCGGCACATATACATACTATTTGCACACCTAATCAAACTGAAGTGTGTATTAGGTTACCGCCTGTTTTCGTGGAAATAATAACGCATTAGAATAGAGAGGACATTCAAAATTTTGATTTAACGAAAGACAAATTATCTTAATGTAGCATTGTTAGTAATAATTTATGCCATTCACTTGCACTTACGTAATCAATGGTTAAACTATTTGAGTATGCTATGCCGTACAATCTTAATAGTTTCCTGGAAAAATTCGAATATTAATAAATCATGGATTAAGCATAGGAACACCTACTGGTTTTAACTCCTTTTGTCAAATGAATCTTGCAAAATATAAAAAGTATAATAAAAGTCTGTATTAAGAAATCTTTTGTTAGCTCACACGTGGATTTTATTGTACTTAATATTCTTGTCACACCTTGATTATTCCTAAACCCAGCATCAACTTTTTGAAAGAACAATTTTTTATTATTGGAATGTAAAGGCTGTTTCAAATTGCGCGGTTTTTTTTAAAATAATTAAAATAAAGATGGCGCACAGAATTTGTCTGGATATGTGGGCATTTAAAAAGTGTGATGTATGACATTTATAAAAATGACTTCGCACACGGTACAACAACGCGTTCAAATTGTTGAATTATTTTATGAAAATCCGCGTTCTGTGAAGAGTTTTTAGAAAATTACGTGAATTTTATGGTTTACATAATTGTCCATCTGAAAGCACTATTGGTCGAATTAATAAAAAATTTCAAGAGACCGGTTCCGTGGAAGATTAAAAAAGTGCAAAATACAGTCGTAGTGGTCGTTCGCAAGAAAATATTGGTTTGGTTCACGAAAGTGTTGCTGAAGATCCTGAAATGTCCATTAGACGACGTTCACAACAACCTGGACTTAGTGGATCAACAACATGGCGTATTTTACACAAGGATTTAGCTCTGAAGGCATATAAGGTTCAAATAACATAGGAACTGAAGCCATTAGATCATTTAAAACGTCGTTCATTTGTCAATTTCATCAATTAACAACCAGCTGATTATTCTCAAAAAATAATGTTTTCCGATGAGGCATATTTTAAATTTGGTGGCTATGTTAATAAACAAAATTGCCATATCTGGGATGAGGAAAATCCACGAATTATTCATGAGAAACCTATGCATCCTAAACGCGTTACTGTTTGGTGTGCATTATGGTCAGGTGGTATAATTTTGCCTTACTTCTTTGAAAATGCTGCTAGTGAAGCTGAACTGTCAATGGTGATCGATATCGTCGGATGATAATCGAATTTTTGTGGCCTGAATTAATGAATATTGATCTAGAGGATATGTGGTTTCAACAGGTTGGTGCTACACCTCACTTTGTACACGAATCAATTGATTTATTGAGAGAAAAATTTCCTGGAGGTGTAATCTCATGAAAGGGTGATGTTAATTGGCCACAAAGATCATGTGATTTGACACCGTTAGACTATTTTCTTTGGGGTTATGTTAAAAGTCAAGTTTGTAAAAACAATCCACAATCAATTCTTGCTTTGAAAGATGAAATTATTCGTGTCATTGGTGAGATAGAGCTTCAATTATGTCAAAATGTCATTGAAAATTTTAACAAAAGAGTGGACGTCTGTGGAGCTGCAAGAGAAGGCTATTTGGCAGATATTATTTTTCGCATATAAATGTCATAGCTGATACTTCAATTACCAATAAAAAGTTCTTGAAAGTGAATGCAAATTGTGTGTTTTATTTATTCTTTAAAAAAACCGCGAAATTTGAAACACTCTTTATAATAAAAGTCTGTATTAAGAAATCTTTTGTTAGCTCACTCGTGGATTTTATTGTACTTAATATTCTCAACATCAACCTTTTGAAAGAACAATTTTTTATTATTGGAATGTATTTATTTTCGTTTGTCGAAAGCTACTGCACAAAACTATTTTATTCATCTTGTAAATGAATTGTTGTCTGTTGGATAATAATGACTTCATTATTCAACTGTTTACTTCTAACACGACAAAACATATTAAATACAAATATGAAATGTAAGAAGTATTACGAATTAACAAAGTTAAGAAGTAGTAAAAGAAGCACCAGAAATTAAACAATCTGATCCCAGCTCGTCTCTATTTGTCTCTTTTTTGAAACATTTATCAGTGTTTGTTTGTAAATAACAAATTAAATAATCATTACGTAAGTTTTAAAATCTAAAAACAAAACCGGTACTTTCTCATTAACTTCTTATTACTTTACTTTTTCTATGGATTTGAATAATTGTTATAACAAATGTCTTTATCGAGTAAACAATTGAGTTAAATATACAAAAAAATGTTCATTCTCAATAGGATTGTCTGTAAATCGGACTTCGTTGGCTAAACGACGAAGTCCGATTATAAGGAATCAAAATTTCATTATATGGAAACTTAAAAGTTTTAAAAAAACTTTAACAAATTAAAATATAGCTTTAAACTCGTCGTCAATTGAGTACACGCAACGGTTCAACAAAACCTCCACTAGTCTGCTCTTGAAAGTCCTAACTAATTGCTTTGATTTTATCTCTTCTGGCAACATATTATCAAGCGATATACCAAAAGCCTTTAGGCTCTTCCGAGTAATGCATAATCTAATGTTTAAACCACGAAACTTTTCCGGTGTATCAATAACGCTGCAAAATACGAACATATACCGGCATTCGTCTAATTTATTGGTAGTCACATGCATTCAAAGAAGAAAGAGCGCAAACGTTTTTCTAATAGAGTTACGCGCTACGTCTTGTCAAGAAATCGTGAAAAAATAAAATCAGACGTATGCAGAGCGTTTGTATTATGCACACATATGTCACGTATAATACAGATAGAATAGTGTTTTAACTTTTGACCTATGAAGTTTGTCTTTTGTTCGGTTCCGATATTGTTATATTCCTTGTATTTTACCGCTGTTATTTGTTATTTTATCGTAATTATTTCATCATTCCTGTAAGTTTACACTTAGGTAACCTACGCAGGCAGCTTTTACATTTGTTATTTACAGGTATATAGTACATTATTTCATCTGCCAGCAATATAAATATAGTGTTTAATTTGACATCCCCACCTCTTGTCAACATTTTATTTCATACGACAGTGATCACGTGATCGGAAAACATTCCTGATTTAAACTATATTTGCAAGACGCTTAAAAAGATCTTTACTTTTAATCTCATATTGATGGTAGCATGAATTTCTAGGTATATTAATCTTGTTACCAAAAATATTGTCCAAAAGTTCAAGGATGAAAATGCTCGGAAGTGGCAATATCTTACATTTTTATTTTGCTTGACGAACTTATTCACTGTGAGTTATCGAATCGTTTACGATACAGCAAAGAAAAAACTAAAACAAAGGTAGATATAAAATTCAAAACAATGTTGCTATATTTTTAAAATATAATTAATTATCAAGATTTTACAGTATATAAAGTATATAGTATCACTAAGTACCATACATGCATGTGTATGTCAATATAACAAGCAAGAGCTATTATTACAGGTAATAGCTACACAGTACACGAGTTATGAGTAATATATCCCGAGGTGAAAATGTTATAAATCACTTTACTCAATGTAAATCACGTTGTTCATGAATTAGAATTATATTACCGACAGATGGCGTGACAACCATAATTATTTAATAAACTGTCCGAACGTGACGGATTAATTGTTTTCTTTTTAATGCGAATTTACTTTTTTTTAATTTGAGCTTTCGAAAGTACGTAGCGCATTCTTGCTGGAACATGCTTTTGTGATCAGATAAAAGGGTTCATTGATATAATTGCACGGTTGGAGCAGTTCGAAAACGTGACTTAATTAAAACAAAATTTAAGAGAATCGTGGCCGAAAATATGGTTAATATATATTGGGATATGTGGTTGATGGTTTATATATGGGTAATAAATTATCCGACTTTGGCAGTACAATTCATTTAAAACGTTTATTTATAAATACATAAATTAGCCCAAATATTTGGAGTAACTGTGCTATTATATACAGGATGAAATTTTCGAAATAAAAAATTTGGGAAAGAATTTCTGGCAAGTTTTTTATATGTATAATTTTCGGAAAGGGTTGGAATGATTTTTGAATTTAAAAAGCAAAAAATTAAATTGTTTTGATGATGTTTTGAATAGGATGTAATGGATACTACCACGCAAGTTCGATTCCTACAACAATCTTAATTATTTTCAAAGAATTTTTACCTTCGTTTGACTTAGATTGATTAAACAAGAGTACCCATAAGTAAAATTCTGGAGTGGTTCTTAACGCTTAGTTATGTTGGCTTTTCATATGTCGTAGAATCCTAGTCCTAACGAACCTCTCCTATTATAATTCCATGTTCATAAAAATAGAAGAAATCTTTTGATATTTTATTTATTTAAATATTTCATAATTAAAATTTAATATTGTACATCGTGATAAAATTTTAAAGTCTTTGTTTCTTAGTGTGAACTGAATATGTGCATATCTGGGGATTATTAATGCTGTATAATTTATATATTTATAATTACAGATATATTATTATAAAATCCCTTTTTCCTAGATGTTATTAACACTGCAACATTACATGCGAAAATTAGTTTTGACTTTTTAATTTATATGCACGCTGAACAAACTACGTCTCCAGCATTAGATTGCGTTTCAGAGGCCTTTTAATATTGTGGTGTTCCCTGAATAACAACTTTTAGTTGTTCTCTCCCGGAAGCCAGACACAAGCCGGGTTGGAACTCTAAACAGATAGGCTCTGGACGAGTAGCGTTGCAACCTTTTTTTGAAACCTGCGCTTTGCATACGAAATATATACTATTTTAAAATGCAAAATTAAAACATCATTTGAGATATCCTCAGGTAGATATAGTGCGCTTGGAATTTTAATGTTTCAATACCAGCAAACATGAAAAAGAAATTCATTAAGTACAAAAGATTTGGACAACCACTTCAGTCAAGTACTGTAAATGTGAACAATATAAACTCACCAGAAAGCTAGAACCATCTTTCTAATTTTTAGAAAGACCAGCTAAAAACTGAGGTAAATAGTATTTCTAAATCAATAAGGTTGATATATAACCCCTTTCCACATTAACTTTTGTAAATTCTGTATACGCATTTCGACAACCAAGTTGTCATCATCAGCAGATAAGTAAGATATGAAAGAGAATTGAACCTCATTAAGAATATCGCGATATACAACGGTTTCGATTCGGAAATAATCAATGGATTAATTAGAAAGGCCAACATAAGAAAAACAATCCGTGACACCACATGTCTATCACCACAGAGCAATCGGGAAAAGCATTTTGTTTGTTTACCTTATCATCGCATGACAAAAAATCTAAATAGTATTTTCAAAGATCGCGGGCTTCAAGTCTGTTTCCGCCCCAATAATTCCCTTAAAACGCTTTTAGGAAATGCAAAAGACAAAATCGAAGAAAATAAAAAATCGGGAATCTATCAAATTGAATGTTTAGAGTGCAATAGACAATACATCGGCCAAACTAAAAGATCGATCGAAACCAGGTATAAAGAACACCTTTCGCACATAAAATTCAACCGACCGGAAAAATCGGGTTTAGCGAAACATGTATTAGAAAATAACCACAGTGTTAATATGGATTGTTTACATCTGATAAAAAACGTGTATAATTATCGAGAACTAGACACGTATGAAAGCATGCACAACTTAAAGAATTTAAACCATGTGGTGAACAATAATGAAACTGGCCCCGTACAATCGACCCTTTTTTCCCTACTTAATGAGGACGAACAATATAATAAATTACAGGCAGGCACTTGACTGTCTTGACCGTAATTCCCTTTTTCAATGTAGTGCATGTTAGTTTAAGTAAGAATAATTTTTAAAAATCTTGTGAAACAAACACAGTGTACATCTTGGTTTTGAACGGTGTGGAGCGCGTACGGAGTTTGATTTTCGTGCGGTTGTTTTTCGCCGTGTTTTACCAGGTGCGACACTTTGAAATTATCTGCTGATGATGACAACTTGGTTGTCGAAATGCGTATACAGAATTTACAAAAGTTAATGTGGAAAGGGGTTATATATCAACCTTATTGATCAAGTCAATCAACCACAGGCTCCATCAAATTCAACTAGTATTTCTAAGTTCGAAATAGAAAAGACACTAAAATGTGAGAATAAGATTTACCTGTGTGCATATATTAACTTTGAAGAAGTCTTTGTGTTCAAAAATATGAAGTGTAAGGTCTCTCAAACTAACCGAATAGAAAGAAATTCGACAGAGCTGTATTATGAGTATAAAGTGGAAGTTAATTCTATGAGCTCGGAGTTGTTAATTATTCGTTGGACTGTGTTCGCGTTATAAACTCGCAACAATACTTTTTTTGCATAATAATGAGTCGGTATTTTGCTCTTTCCGGCGTTCATTTTTTCTTGAATACGTCACTCCCTAAGTGTCTTTAATAATAATAATGACCTGTTGATATCGCTTTTTTTATCGATTATCTTTTGACAGTTAAGAAGTGTAGCTTCTACCCGTGAATATTGACTGAGCATATTGAAATTAAGTTAAGTTTTAGCAACGAAATGCTAGTTTTGTATGACTATTCTACTTTCATTGTAATTTGTTGTCATTTCTTTTTGTTCATTTTTGGATTGTACCTGTTTAGGAATTTCTAATAAATTATTGTTATTATTTTATAAAGTGGAAAGCCTAACTCTATGAAATCAGAGTATATAGGGTCGTCAATAAGTAATGTTGCAAACCTCTGGGTTTGCAGCAGCATAGAAACTCACCGGGGAGGTTGTATAAGTGCGAATTATGCATTCTCTAAATTCTAATATAGAAAAATGATTTAGAAACTAATTTATCTGCAAAATAATAAATGACTTAACACTTATAATTAATAGGAATAACCCCAAAGGCGTTATACATTTTTAATGGAAATTAATAGTTAAATGTATAATAGCTAGTAATATTTAATAATATTTAAAAGAAACAGAAACGAAGCCACATCCCTTCGTTTCTGTTTCTCTTGAATTTATAAAAATTATCCATCAATTTAATAAAAACAAAAACGAAGGGATGTACAGTACTGTGCAAAAGAAAGTAGCACCTTCTTGAATTTTACACAAAAACTATTATAAAAGTGATTGAAAATTAATTGATATTTAGATTCGTCAGTCCATAGTACTTGTCGCCACTCATTATATCCCCAAGTTTCGTGCTCTCTGGCATTTTTTAATCGTTTTCCTCTATTACCTCGTCGCAGTAAGAGTTTTCTCACGGCCGCGCATCCCCTCAAGCCCAATCTGAGCAAGTATCGCCTTACTGTTGAAGCCTGCACCTTAGTACCAGATGTTCGCGATTCACCAGGGCGTCGTCTAACAAACTAACGTCTGTTCGTTCCAAATAATTGATATTTAAATTCGTCAGTCCATAGTATTTGTCGTCACTCATTATATCCGCAAGTTTCGTGGTCTCTGACATATTTTAATCGTTACCCTCTATTACCTCGTCGCAGTAAAGGTTTTCTTACGGCCACGCATCCCCTCTGAGCAAGTATAGCCTTACTGTTGAAGCATGTACTGAAGTACCAGATGTTCGCGCAAGATCTTCAGCTAATTCTGCGCTAACTTTCTTACGATTTCTTAAGGACTAACTTTTAAAAACTGTGCATCAGCTTTACTGAGCTTCTTTGGACGTCCACTTTTTGGTCTATCACTTACACTGCCAGTTTCAGTCGTTCTTTTTATTGTTTATTGTTATTTGATATTTTCACTTGACTATAATCCTCTTGGTGTAAAACAATAATTTTATTTCTGTCTAGTAATGCTATTCTAGGCATTTTCTATCTACTATAACAATTTACAGCTCGTAATTTTTTCTTTAAATGAAAATTTCACTCGTACACGCGTTTTTTAAGAATCTAAATAAATTCTGTTGTGGAACCGGTCTGTATTGTTTCTACCACTGAATTAAAAACAAAATCTTATAGATAAATAACTCTCCCTTGAAATTTTATTGCAGAACATTGTGATGCAATAAAATTTATTACTTTAATCCTCTTAGCAGGCGATCGATCTCACCCCTACGCGCAAGTATGCTATAAACTTGGAAATTTCAAGCGATTATATTTCTACCAATAAGTGAATCGTTCTTGGAAAGATGTATTAAGTACTATAAAATAAATTAACCGAATAATTATTAGTTAAACGTTTTAGTAAATATTTTTTGGAAAATAATGTTAGGTGCTTCTTTCTTTTGTACAGTACTGTATGTAATAAACAAACAATAATCACCAGGTGGAATAGAAATTAGCACTCGCTAATATATTTCGCACCGTGTGAAATATATTAGAAAACTTATCTCTGTCTATAATATTCTGAATTTTTTTCTGATCCTTATAGACAGAGGTAAGTTTTCTTCCATAATGTTTCTTATATCATAACTTCAACATTTTCAAGTTACATACGCCACTGTTTACCCTACCTGAAGTGTGTTCGTTATATATTCAAAATGATAAAAAAAACAAGAATATAAAAGAGGGAAGATAGGAAGTTTTGAAGGTGATCCGGGAAGAAGTTGTGCACCTGCAGGCTACAAACCGGTATGCATATATGTAGGTATGAATGTATGTATATAAAATGCTTATATACATACATTATAATGCATGCTCCAACATATAAGTATGCGTATGAATAAGGAATGTTGCTAGAAAATATTCTTGAAAAAATACCTGATTGATAATTTACATGTAAAGTATTGGCACTTCATATCAATTCTATATAATTAATAGCCTTTGTTGTAGACCTTCATGAGCTATTTATTTCTGAAAAAAAAATTTTTTAGATTATTCTTTGCAAAATGTGGTGCTTTAACATTTTGCTTTAAATCAAGATTAACGGATTATTCTCTTAAAACATCGTCAGGGTACGCTTTCATAATATAAACGCGTTATGCTAAATCGAGGGAACAGCTGAAATTCTAAATGGTTTCCAACGCAAGGTGGTTAAGACAAATGTACTATTTAAATTAGTTTCGGGTTTATTACAGTAAATTTCTTTTTTTGTAAGGCCAATTAAATGCCGCTTATTTTATTATATAATAAGAATAGTTCATTTTACTTTGTCCATCCATGTTTACATTATAGTGTAGTCGTAAAATGATTTCAGGAATTTAAGATCTGCTGGAACAATCACAATAATTTAAATATTCGGAATTGAGATCGAGATTACGAAAAGAAATGCACGTGGTACGTATACACCTGTACTAGTGTACATAGTAAAAGGTACATCCCGCAATACTGGATAATATTCGTTTAACGTACCAAGTCGTTCAATAAATTTTGTCGTTCGATAAGAAAAACACGATTTTATGGTTTGAAATACATTTTATTACTCAATATAACACCCCTAAACTTCAATACACTTGTCCCAGTGATGTTCTAATTGAAGGTGAAGTGTCTTTATACACCTTCAACAATCATTCATGAATTTGTTTTGCTCCTACACCTTCCAAAAATACAAATTTTATCACAACACGATATTCAATTTTTTCCATTGTAAAAAGGTACTGTGACATGTCAACTTTGAATACCCGTGAATATACGAATAAGAAAATGTGAAACGAGAAACCTTCACACATGTTCATAGAAATGTAGGACAATTTTGGAAAAATAAAACGAGGAACCTAATAGCGCCATCTCTTATCGAACGACAAAACTTATTGAACAACCTGGTATTTCTTTTATTTCATTACATAAGTAGACCTACATACATCGATAGTTAATAATAATAGGTTATTTCACAAAGTTCCCGAGAAAAAGTTCATAGAGTTCATGTACATATCATTGTATACAGAATATTACAAATTTAAATAATTATTTACTGAATATAGTTTAATATTAACAAGAAAAATTGATTATACGTAAGCAAAGTAAGTGTCTGTGCGGATTTAATAAAATTGGTAATTTATTATACACTTGTAAACGAGAATAATGTAGACACCTCTCTATTAGAGGAGTGTGTGAATGGGAAAAGAATAATTTATATTTCTTAAACGTGTGTTGTACTGATTTGCAGTTTCAGGATATTGGAAATACTATTTTTTTTTTATAAGAAAAATTACACATTCATAAGTATAAACACCATATACAATGAGGATATTATTTTTCTTGAAAATAGTTCGACAACTTTGATTAAAATTGGGAGCAAAAATCAATCTAATAATTCGTTTTTGTGTTATAAATATCCTGTTTATGTTGCTGTTTGGCCCCACAGAACTATGCCATACTTCATTCTAGCATAAAAAAGCTTAATAAATGATCATTAAAGTGGGGAAATTTACAACAGGTATATACTGGTCTATGTCTAAAGCACGCACGAAATTATAACGTAAAACTGCCCTTATCTCTTTTCGTGACCACGATGCCATCGCAAGCACTTTACACTCTCACTGCTAATGAATAACTGGGCCCATCGACATATATATATATATATATAGAAGTTTTTTTGAGAAACACGGGCATAATACAAGTACTTTTGTCTAGAAAATATGGCAACTTTTTATTAAATATCTCCGAGAAAAGTTTTGGATAAATAACAAAAAGAAAACTAATCTCAGATACCGCTGATACGAGAAGTAGAAAAAATACAGTTAACAGCACAGGAAAAAGCTGCGTGTGTGTCCATAATACTAGCTTTCATAAGTTTTTTGAGAAACGAAAAAGCAGAAAATTATGAAACTTTGGTAACAGACATAATATAAGTACTTTTGTCTGGAAAATATGGTGATCTTAGCAAGGGCACGGTAAGCATTTCCACCAAGATACTTTGGGAATGAAAGAATAGTTTGAAAGTAAATGCAATCCTGTAATGTTAGTAAATTACTGTTGAATGTTTAGAAGGGTGGCTGTGGTTTGTCGTGTTTGTTTATAAGGGATGATGCAATATTTCGTCACATTTCTAATTCGAAGAGTGTAAAATATACATTAAAGTATGTTAAAAACAGGAAAATGTTTACTTCAAAATCCAAACAAAATTAGAGCTAACTTGACTCTTATTTTTAATAAAAATTAAGTAGTAAACGTCACTTGATGGCAAAACCAAACGTTGAAAACGTTCGCCAGTGTAATCTTCAACAACTTGCCGAATCAATTTGAGTTAATACTTGCGACAGGTTGCAATGATTAACAAGCAAGTCGTTTTCTATTCAATATTACTTATAAAAACAGTTATTCATTAATTTAACCTGCAATATATCTAGAGCAAAAAAATTTGAATATAATCGAAAGTTGAGTTGGGTAAGGTCAATAGTCTTTGGTCTTCACCTTAATAAATGCTAAATTGATTTTATTTCTGCATTTTTACACGTCCGTCTGCGTAGATATACTTCTAAATGATCCTCAAAAATAATTTCTAAGTTTCTTCAAGAGCATAGTAAATCTGATTATGTTGTCAGTTTGTCAAACGACATAACCGAAATTTAATTATCACTCATATTACTCATAATTATTATTATGATAATCAGCTAATCTGAATAACTAATCAATTTTCAATTATCATTATGTCTATCACGAAATTAATTCTTCTATCTTATATGACATTTGCATTCTTAATTAAGACATAGAGATTTAAGGTACACACATACGTATCTACATACATAAATATACGCGTGGAACGTTTATAAGTTTGTCGTATATATACGCGTCAAAAAGTTTTCGGTGTACAAAAATATGTATTGTATGTACACACATAGAGAGGAACCGAATAAGATAGATCTAGATGTAACGTTTATAAAACAGAGATAACAATCTTCATTTAGGTTTCAACGACCCGATCGACAAAACGACAGCCGAAAAAAATACCTCTGCTTAATTTATTTCAACCTTGGAATTTGTATCAAAACAGTTACTGCTATATACCGAACGTTAATTATAATGTAACACATAATTCATTGTGCGTGAATTCATGATAACAGGCATTACCTATGCGCATCTTCTTATGTGTTGAAAATTTAAAGTTTAAATTTTGGAAATAATTTAAAATTTCTGTTAGTGATTGCATATAATTATGCGCTTTTACGATGCTGAAAAATTTTAAATTTTAACCGCTTTATACATCGCATATCTAATACAAAAATTTGTATTCTCCGCGTGGGAGTCGAACCCACGATCTCATTCTCTCGGGAAAGTGTCATCACCATTAGACCACGGAGACAGTTAATTCGAGTCCTTCTTATGTGTTATAAATTGCATTAGGAAGCAGTTATTAAACAAAAATCCACGGTAGGTTGTTGAATATAAATTGTAGTAATTTTTTTTGGAAAAACTTCTGCAATTAACATATACGATGTATAAAGCAGTTAAAATTAGAATTTTTCAGTTTAAGATCGTAAAAGCGCATAACTATATATATATATATATATATGTGTGTGTGTGTGTGTGTGGAGGGGGGGAGTATAGATCATTACATTTACACACAAAAAAAACATAGTTTTATATAATACAATTATACACAATTATATTCCCTAATAATTAAATAGAGTTTCGAATTAATTTATAAGATAACTATTCTGATAATGCGATTTTATGAATAACGTACATATATATAAATATTAGTTTTTGTGTAAATATAATGATCTAATTGTCTAGATCTAAATTTTATATAAATACTAATAATATTAATGTTGTATTTGATCTATTGATATGATGGTTTACATAAAAAGTTTTGCACCAAATCATCATATTACCTTCGGTTTTTAAATTAGTAGAATACTTTTACTAAAACTAATATAAATTTAATAAGTTCATCATAATCTTCATCAATTATTCTAAAGTGGCATTAATTTAAAGATATCAAAGTGTCGCCGAAACTTTTATCTAAAATATTAAATCTTGGAATTATAATTACGTTAAAGAAATTAAATATTTTATAGAAAACAGTACGCAAAATACAGTGTGAACGTTCGTTCTTCACATTCCACAATTGATCGCTATTTTACGTAGTGAAGTTAATATATACATTTTTTTTAATGGAGAGAATGCAGTTGTTTGAAGTGCTTTGTTTTCAGGTCGAATATGTAAACAAACTCGTGTGCTATATGAATATTTAAATTGCACACTATGCACGCCATTATTCGTTTGCTTTTATAATGAAGCCTGTAGGGGATCTCTTTCTTATTTGATATCGCAACGGTTCAACCTAAAATTAGAACAATTGTAATTTAGATCGTAAACTTTTTTGTGATAATAATTGTACTTCACATATGTAATTAAATGGTTTGCATATGGTGTAATGCGAATAATATTTTAACACTGATGGTAAGTTAAACTTTTGAAATAATAGAATTTATCATTTTGGTCCATCGAACCAGATACATAAAAGCGCTTATATACATTTTGTATATTCAGCTCGATGAACCAAAATGCTAAATTTTCTTACTTTAAAGAATTAACACCTTAAAAACAGATAAATTTAACATTTTGAATGTCATAGCACATTATTTCTCCTTAATTGCCAATTTAAAACCTTTTGAAGCTACATCGTGTCACGTTTTTTCGTTCTATTTTGTTCCAATAAATTTGAGGAAGTTCGAATTATATATCTTAAATTTGACATAAAAATAAATGTTCCACATTCCAATACTTGGTTTTATTTTCAAGAAGTACCTAATTTCGATTTCGTACCCACACAAAATTCTAATAAAAAACTTAATCTTTTTCACTATCTGGTACGTAGACTACCGCGGTCGTGATCCATGCTATCTGCTTCTGGGCTTTCGGGCTGGAACCGCGTCACTTGTACATATATCTGCCGACGTTTCATACCCATTTGTATGGGACGTTTTCAGGGCTCAACTACTGCACTGAAACTGTCAGTTCAGTTTCAGTGCAGTAGTTGAGCCCTGAATATGTCCCATACAAATGGGTACGAAACATCGGCAGTATACAAGTGACGCGGCTACAGCCCGGAAGCCCAAAAGCAGATAGCTTTTTCACTATATTTATTTTAGAAACAATTTGGTATAGTAGTGCATTCTCCTTAGCTTGGACAAAATTAATTTAGTCGTACTTCGATTTTTCGGATTTCAAATGAATCTTTGTAAATGTGCGTTGATGCGTTTGTTTCGAGAAATATGAATCTAACGAATTTTTGGAAGTTATAACAAAAGTCTAAGCAATCATTAAAAGCGAATTTGTCCGAAGAGATATTTTGATAATGGTAAATCCTCTTTAACATTCCTGATTGCAAGAAACTTTTCGGTAAAATGCTAATAAAATTAAAAGCAAGGATTTAATGATTTATTTACGGTATAAGTCTACATAATACTTTTTAAAACTTCTTACCTGAAGTCATTCTTTAATTCGCGGCTTTAGTTCGAATAAGATACGGGACGAGAGAGGAAGACATTGATTATTTATTATTTTTCTGTATCGAAATGATATGATAAACTCTACGAAGGAATCGTTCGTTAATAACACATGTCTACCTGACGATGAGTGATTCTCTGAAACATATGTAGTAGACAGGGTGTTATTAACATTTGAATGATTCCTTTTAACATTCTTTTATTCGGCAAGTCGCCGTGGTGCAACTGTCAGTCTATATACGCTCTGGAAGCTTTGTTACCGACATGCGAGATAGACGTGTTTTCGCGTTGTCGTTCAATACATGTTTGTGTTGGACGAGAGAAGGAGGCAATGACTATTCACAAATAGGATATAATTTAAAAAAACAAGTGAAGTTTATAGTACATAGGAAAGTGCTCATCCTAACTTATTAGCAACAGCCCTGATATAAAATAAAAGATGGAGTACATCTATTAAAGCGATTTAAGTCTGACTATCTAATGGATAGATTCAATTAAGTTATATAATAGATAATGGTATCGAAAAGAATTATGTTCAATATAGTGACGCACTGTCTCATTGGAGGCATATAGCACATGTTGTGTTTACTGTCAATAAAAAATACTTATTGTCCTTGGTTCGACAGAGTGTACGTTTACATTAAATTAAAAAAAAAGTTCGGATATACTTGATATTATACAAGCTAGACAAGAACAAAAATTCACCTAGCTATTATTACTATTAAAAAGCAGTGATAAAATGTTGTAATTATACTTAATTACACATAATTCCCTTTTTACGTAATAGAAACATATAAATTGTTCTTTTTTTCTATTGGCACCATACCTAAAAAAATAAGGATATCCTTTATAGGTGTCTCGAAGGAAACCCCTAAGGATTGGATTTGAAATTAATTAAACTACAATATACCTTTGTCTTTTTGCTTTGATTTTTTACGTAGTGTGAAGCCGATAAAAAACTCGTGTTGGCAAATAAAAAAAACAGTCATAAATTATTAGATCACACTTGATTGTCGACATCATTGTCTCCATATTGGTGGGTTGGGTTAACATATATGGCGGTCAAGATCAAAAACTCGAGACATATGCATATGAATGACTCGATTCTATTATTCCATTATGTATTCCAGTTCGTGGCATGGATAAATACTCTATTATTATTTTATTTTTTCTTACGTTATGTTGCTAAGGTTCAAAACATGTAACATAGATCACTAGATCAATCTGATGCGGAAAGTGTTTGTTTTGGCTGGTCCTGTTAGCTTTATCGGTCTATCGAATGTCAAAAAATTGGCTTCTGAATGTAAAGAAATACTTAAACAGGCGACTACTCGACCACTTTAATGTTTACTTTTCTTTCTCTTACAGTTTAATTCGTTCTTATATCGTTTTTGAAGATTCATTTTAAAATAATTAATAATACACCAAAAAGCAATGTTGCGACGTAATAATAAAAACGAATATTAATTTAACGTAATTTAGATTTTTTCATAGGACAACCAATAATCTTCAAAAATTTGACGATGATAATTTTTTATGTCCTTACGAGCGATTTAAATGATGTCCTTTCAATTTAGTTGATATAAAAGATTGTTTGATAACAAAAGAGGACAACAGATTGCGTCCGTTTCTTTTGTTTCCAAAAAATTTGCAAGTTCGTTGAAGAAAGTGTACGTATCTTTTTCATAAAAGAAATGGAATAGAGTGTAAAGAAGTTGAGAAAAAGAAGAACGAATTGCTTAATTATTATAAATATGATTGCTCACCTTAATACGAGATGTGTTTTTTAAATAAATGTCGCTTTTAAATATGATCGCGCATGCGCACTTAGAACCTACATCTGTTGGTTGGAGTCGGATACCAATACGTAAGCATTTATTCGCATTTGCGTTTGTCTGTACGTATTTAAAATGCGTCAGACAATTGAGAATCCCGCCGATTATGAAATACGCGCTGTTACATTTATTAGTTATTTTCTGCATATAAAAGGCACGAAAGTGATTGAAATTCATCGACAGATTAGGAAAATGTATGGAGAAAACACTATGAGCCAGAGAATGGTACGAAAATGGGTTACGGCATTTAATGACGGTCGTAGTGGGCGACCATCGGTCATTACTGAAGACTTAGTGCAGCAAGTTGATGCAAAAGAAAATACTTTACGATTTCGGCATTATCTGATGAGTATGCAAGTTTCAAGAAGTGTTCTTTATGAAACTAGTGAAGTGATTAGCAAATCTAGCAACAGACTTATGTGAGAATAGAATTCAAAAGTTAGTTTTACGGTATAATAAATGCCTTTGATGGTAATTATGTTGAAAAGTAGATTAAATACAGGTGTTCTTACAAAAATAAAATTGTTAAATAACAAGTCTCATTTAGAAGCCAGCAAAAATCGTGTTGACCAGTGTAATTAATGGAAATGAATTACTACTGAACAAATCAACTACGACGACTGTTTCGTTCAATTCAAGAGCACATCAGGTAGTTTCGTTTCGTTGGTATTTATACGTACCTGTTGGGTATCACAATTGGAACAATAACATTGGTATAGATGAACGATTTCCTTTCTTAAAAACAAGTGCTATTTTACTGATTCCCCAGACTTCGTGACGGTAGATGTTTCGACAGATAGATTAAACGTACGTTACAACGTCCATTATAACACTTGACTGTTATCGAAAGACATAATCTTGATACAGTTAGAAGAACTACCAAGAGGAGCCGTAATACTAACAATTATAGGTTTTCAAATAAGGTTTATATAACTCCTTTCCTAAACAATTTCGTATTCTGTATATTTCGACAACTAAGTTATCATCATCAACAGATAATTAACCTCTTCAATATTTGGCTCTCAACGGTGTAAGTCTAGTACGGATTTTACGTTTCCGTGCCTATTTTGTCGTGGTTCCAGATGCGACACTGTGATTATCTGCTGATTAACAACTTAGTTGTGGAAATACGTATACAGAATCCGAAAATTATTGTGGAAAGGGGTTATATTAACCTTCTTTGATTAATTTAATCAAACACAGACGCCATCATAATTTACATTTAATTAGAGGGTTGTGGTGGAAAATATTGGAAAAAAATGATCTATAAAAATATCCAATGTATGCATGAATTTGTTCGTTTTGTTTTGGGTTCGAAATTCGAATTATATGCATTATTTTATGAAAACATTCTGTATTTTTAAAATTACTACTCAACACTTTCCATTTACAATAAGACTTGTTAGTCCTTCGATTGCGTAAAAAAGAAACACTGTTTAACCTCAGAATAATTAGTATTTAGCGCGGTTATAATGGACATTTAAACAGTTCCTTAATTAATTCCTACCACGTGATGCTCCTATTCTCAACCATAAATATGTAAAGACACACGCGTGTAACAAACAGTATTTAAAACAGGTGTCATTGAAATAACTAAGGAATGATGTGCAATGTAACAACGGTCAATTAAAATCTCGTAAATATCGTTTCCTTGTTGCGTCTTCTTAAATGTCATCAGTTGCAAGTGCATCTTGTTCACCTTAACATATTTAAAGAAAATAATTCCCCGAAGAAAATCTTTTACTCATTAGGATGGAGGTTTCGTTAAGTTTTCCTCGTCTTTTTAAAACAAAAAAGATAGATCGGAACACCTGATTGTTTAAGTATTAAATCTATGGAGTAATGTGAAGTTAAACAATGTAAAAGAAGAATTAAATCCACAGAACAAAACCAGTGGTACTACTATATAGTATTCTAGTCTTAAAAAGGAGATTTCGGGATGCAAAATCATATAAAAACCATGCATTTTCAATCCTTTATATAGCATAGCAGGATGAATATGGTAACGCTGCACTAATCAATATTATTGAAACGCAGTCTGTCTAAGAAAAGTTGACGTTAAAAATCTCATCCTCCATATAGTATTGGACGTGCTTAATATAAATGCGTGTGGTCATTGTTCTTCTTTTAATGTTATGTGTAAACCTATTCTGTATGCGAACACAAAGAGTTGATGAATTATAAATTTAGATCGACATTTATGTTTATATGGTTCGATAAATTATTAATGAAGTGTTTTTGCCCCTGCAAGTCTAGTTATATAAAATCCAGTGGATTTGTTTTCATATTTATTTTATTAAATGAAACCTGTAAGATACTGGAGTAAGCTAGTCGTGGAGAAGTCATATTACATCCCTTCTTTTCCAGCTATTAAACGAAGCTGTCCTTTGTTATTTAAGAAATTTAATAAACAAAATAAAATAAAATGTAACACAAACTAATTATGGTTTTTATGTTAGATTTAAATTTTTCTCAAATGAGCTGAGGTTCATAATGAATTTGTTTCGAGTATTTTTCGTTTAGAAGCTAATAGAAAAGGAACTTAATTTTAATCTTATTCAAAAGTTTAATTTAATTTTATGAACTCGTAAAGTACAATTAATTATTTCTTAAAGTAAATTTGCGACAAATTTACTTTGCTCTTAACTTGCCAAAATGAATTAATGTTATATGTACGTAGATTACGGGGGTGGTCCCATAAGTAGGCGGCCTGACCTAGAGATAACGGTAGTTGTTTGAAAAATATCACTGTATTAGAAAGTACACAACCTATAAAGCATATGTTTCAAGTTTGAAGACGCCACGTTGTTTACTATTTGTTTGGCAGCCATCAATAGTGAACGTTTTCAGAGAATTTATAAAAATGGAGAAAATTGGTCATCGTTACGTGATACAATTATTTGAAGGGCCTCAGCTCAATCGATATAAAAGCTGAACTGGCTTCTACTCTAGGCGAGTCTGCTCATCCGTTTACAACAGTGAAATATTGGGTAGCAGTGTTTAAACGAGGCCATGCGAGCTGCCAAGACGAGCATCGCAGTGATCGACCAAATGAGGTGACGATTCCAGAAATAGTGAAGAATATCCACAAAGCGGTATTGGATGATCGTCGACTGAAAGTGCGCGAGCCAGTAGACATAGTAGGCATTTCAAAAAGTGCGGAACATCGCATAACATCTGAAAATTTGGACATGAGAAAGCTGTGTGCAAGATGGGTGCCACGTTTGCTCACACTCGAGCAAAAACAGTGTTTCGCGAAGTTTCACAGCAACAAAGTAGAATTTTTGCGACGTTCCATAACCATGAACCGAGACAAAAGAACAATCAAAACAATGGAGTGAAAAGGGAGAACTAAGTTTGAATTGCTAGCTCATGCATCCTCTTCGCCAGATTTAGCCCCCCCCGGATTATTTTCTGTTCCCCAACTTGAAAAAATGGCTCAGTGGTCAAAGATTTTCCAACGATTAAGAAGTGATGTCGGCAGTTACTGGCTATTTTGAGGAGCAAGACAGTTCTTATTATAAAAAGAGTGTGGAACTTATTGGACATCGCTGAGAAAAGTGTATAGAGCTGAAAGGAGATCATGTGTAAATGTATTTCTTTCCAAAATTTATAACAAACAATAATAAAATTTTTGTTCACTTTTAAAAATCTTTAATATTAAGAGAAATTGCATTACTGGGGTGCGTTTGTGAATACTATTTGAAATTGGAGGTTCTCGAAATCTCTTGCGCAGAACTTAATGCCATTTGCACCTATGGCGTCGATCTGTACGATTGTTGGTGTAATGTTAAAATGTTTTAGAAATCTATCGACCCCGCTAACTGTGAAATACGGTCAGTCATACGTTCTTGACAGCCAGAAACATCGCCAGATGTGTGAAGTACAAGGTGTGAATGCAATGAGTAATTGAGTGATATGATGAATCATGTTTTGGTTAGCTATCTGTAATCAATAACAGTCTGGTGCAACCAGTTGACACCAAAATTCGACATTCCGACACCTGAAGAGCTTTATGGATGAAAAGAATTTTTGACACTGACGAAGAAGTGCAAATGCCTGTAAATAACTGGCTATTATCACGGGAGGCGTAGTTCTTTGAGGAGGGTATCACAAAAATGTTACCATAAACAAGTAAGAAACTTATGTAAAAGATTAGATAATTGAAATGTGGTTTTGGAAAACTTTTACTCGTTTTGGTTTTACTGCAAAATTGCAGTATATGCAGTACTTAAACAATAATCCTTGTATTAGACGCTTGAAGTCTTCGCATTGTAGGTATTGTATTTGCTTAAGTTTACATTGCTTGAACCCTCGTATATCGAAGATTTATGTTCAGTTGATTTCTTTAATTTCAATGTTGCCGTTATCTAATGGTCATCCTCGGTCTACCGACATATTTTTTTGGGTTGCATTGCACCCGTTGTTATGTACCTTTTCATCGCACATGATGTTAATTTTAATTTTTGTGCTATTGTCCGTAGTGACAATTTTTCTTTGTGTAATGTTATTATAGCACTACGAATTTCTGCACACAATTCCTTGCTTTTTGGCATTTTGTATGTTTCTTCATGAATACTCGTATTACAACTTACTCGGACAGATTCTAGACGAATACTAAATTTTTCCTAGATTGAAACATTCTGTGTGGTACCACAAATTCCTATAAATTGTTTCGGAGAACTATTATAATCTTACACTCACAAATATGATTATATAATTTACATAATGATTCGGATATTATTGGTAAACTTCCCAGAAACGCACTCACATCTGTTATTTCAATTACCCCTACCGAAACCCAAGTAAAAAGACAGCGATTCTATCGATAGTATGTGATCCCTTATTTATGGCCGATAGTGTACATTTATATTTATAGATATTTCGAAGCATGGTCTTTTACCAAATAATGGTGCCTGTATATTTTACCTCTACTCCTTTCTTATAAACCAGCTTAATTATTGCTTTTCCTTTTCCTATATACAGGAGACTGTAACCTATATTGTACTGGCTTGATAATGTCCTAACAGACGAAACTAGTCGCAGTAAATATATGAAATTTAGACAGTATTTTATTTATTCCTTTGTGTAATGGAATTTCACAAAGTAACGACTTCAACAATCAAATAATTTATATTGCACTTAATCAAATATAAAGGATATGTTATATTTAAATAATTTTGCACGCGTTTCACTATTGACAACCGTACCACGTGATTTTTTAATACAAATGAACAATCATGCAATATGTCAACTTGTAAACTAATACATCAAATTGTAGACAAGTGAAAAGAATAAATTTTATATTTATTTTAACAAGCGGAGTACACAAAAAATAAATGTGGTAGGTAGACCCAGAGCAAGAAATCCTATTGAATTATTCAATTTATTATCAACGTAAGGCACACTGAAACTATTAATACCACGTCCCACGCATCTTTTATCACTGGTTTTAAACGCTGATATATACAGTTCATATTAATGATACTAAATTATGACATCGTCGCCATAAAACACTACCTGATAAGCAATTAATTCAACTGTCATTTCTTAAACCTGTACCATTAATTTGTTTTAGTATAATTGAGAGGCATTATTTAATGACACGTTTGAAATTGTTGGTAATTTACTTGTGCTGTTAGCTTCCTTTTTTCCTCTCTTACAATTATTCTAATTGGTTTTAATGGAGACAATTAAAAATGAGAAACATAAAAAGGTATTGTGATTGCAAAGCAATAAAGAATTGATGTTTGGTTATATATTTTCGATACGTATCTATATTGTGACTAATATGGAACGAAAAAAAAATAAATTGGAATATGTATGTATCTGTGAGGATTAGATATAAATCTTTTGTTCTGACGGGACAATAAGGAACTACCTTGAGAGTACATAACTTACAACAGCTTAAGTGACAAATATTTATTTGCAGTATGGTCGACACAGTTGGAAGACACTAATGTTAACAGCGTTAAATGTACAGTTGTTTGTTGTATTCATTATTTACAAACTATCCATTACAGTTGTATGAAAGTAGAAACAACATTTTTACCTGCTTCTGCCTACACTTCTCGGTAAAAGGAATATCCATATGTCTATACACAGAGATTGTAATAGACTTCATAAACAGAACTTGAGTAAATAATAAAATAGTGGACACAATAGTCTAATACAACAATACAAATTCAAATTACTTTTTTAAATATCAATTGTTCCTGGCTCTATGGGAAATTTTTAGACTTAAAATTATTCCGAGTGTTTTTCAAAATATTTCACGTGGCTACGCTACGTTGAGTGAAATTCATATACAACGAGTTTTACTAATATTCGTCTTGTTCAATATGTAAATTTTCACGTTTAAAATAAGAAAAATTTTATTATTATTACCACAAAAAGGTTTACGATCTAAATCACAATTTCGATCTATATTTTTAGATTGATCAGTAACGATATCAAACTAGAAAGAAAGCTCTTGTATGTTTCACTGAAAAAGAAATGAACGGTGGTGTGCGTAGTATGTAATACGAGTTTGTTTACATTTTCGGTCTGATACGAAAAATTTTAATACTGCTGCATTCTCTCTCTCGCATTTTATTCAAGACATAAAAATGTTGAAATAACAAAATGTCTGTAACTGTAATATTTTTTGGTAAACTCGATCAGTGGATTGCAAATAGGTGACTAAAAATGGTAGTTGAATGAATGCGTTTGCCCAGACTGAATGCATTAATATAAATTATTAGTTAAAATTTGTCGTATTAAAAAAGCAATACGAAATTTAAAGGTTAATATTCGTACTATCTTCTTCTGGGACCCATACGAGGGGGTACGAAACGTCAGCAGTTATACCAGTGACGCGGTTCCAGCTTAGAAGAAGATAGTATGGACCACGACCACGGAAGTCTACGTACCTAGTTAATATTCGTGTTTCGGTGTCATCAAATATTAGTGGTAAATTATCAATATTGACGGAATGTTATTTTAAGATATTTATTCATGAAGCAATAAAATGTATTTATACTATCACAGGTTAAATGTGATATTTTTAATGCAACGTTGTATAGAATTCTTTTTCTGCGTGTAATATCTAATTACATGTATGTAAGAACAATGAAGAATTAAAAAATTTGCACGTTTGCAAGCAAAAATTTGGAAAAAATCAAACAATTTAATGATTTTTCTAAATTTCTACTTTCAGACATGCAAAGTTTCTAATTCTTTGTGCTGGCGAAGACTACTTATATCAAATCATACGAAAACACGGAAATGAAGCAAATTTCCATCGTCTTGTAAGCGTGCTATTATCCAATCACATTTCAAAGACATAATGGTGATTCTAATCTTCCTAATTGGCGGTTGATTAGTATTTTTCTTATTTTCATAGAAGGCTTCGAAAGGATCGTTGCGGATCAGCTAATTATGATCTTAATAAGCATGAAATTTTATAATTTTATGGATTGCATAATAAAAGTACTAAATGTAATTATAGATATAGTTTGTAAAATCTGTAATGGAAATTATTTATGTAATGAACTATTTAAATATCTCTGACATCATCCTTCATGGCTTGTTATCAGTTGTACAAACTTGCTCTGCAAGAAGTCTGATAGAAATTAAATCAGCAATAATTTTTGTGGAAGAAAATATTTTATATTCCAACATAATCGCCTATTATGTCAATATAGAATCAGCATCAAAATTTAGATATAAATAATTCTTATAGCTACAAAAAAAAATGTATTTATATATACATTATTCATAAAATTGTAATATGAGAATAGTTTTCTTACAAATTAATTCGAAATTAATATTATATTCATATATTAATTTCGTTATAGAATAATATATATTTTCTTTATTATTACTGTTTTTAGTTATATGCAATTATTTTTTTTGTACTAATATTAAAAAAATTTACTGACTGTGTAGAGAAAAGTTTCTTTTAGTTGTCAATAATTATATATAAACATATAATTAAGTTTTTCACGATGGGAAATTTAATGAAAATTATATTATTTTCTGCTATTCTATCGTTAATTAAATACACAGAAATTAATTAAAAATTTTTGCGCTGAAGAAGGACTCGAGCGTCTATTTGCCGTCTTCTAGACAATTGCAAGTTACACTGCCTGGTGGCTTAATTGGCAGTCGTTTAGAAAATTGCAGATAGAGGTTCGAGTCCTTCCCCAGCGCAGAAATTTTTAATTAATTTCTGTGTATTTAATTAACGATGGAATAGCAGAAAATAATATATTATATGCAAAATATGATACGGTTTTTTTCCCTTTCTCGTGCAACACATGAACGTAAAAGCGTTCTCGTTTTCTACATTCGTGTGTTGTACGAGAAAGGGAGGCAATGTTTTTTCATTATTTTTCCGTATCGAAAATATACGACACAAGTTTACCTGATGATAGGTGTTATTTCTTGAAATGTACGTAGTAAACAAGGTGTTATTAATATTTGATTGATTTCTTTAAACATTCGTTTAACATTCTTTCATTAAGTAGTTAATAAAAATTGTAAAATTTATAATTGATAAATTAGGAAAAATTACACAGGCCAACCAATAAATATTTTTAAAAAATTTTTTTCAAAGTTCAACCGGTTTCTTATGTACTTTGGTGTTCTCCAATCCAAATTTTCAATCAGTTCTTTTCTACCACATACCAATTTTTCGCAATCTTTATCTTTTGTTGGGTATGATAGTATTAAAATATATAGTTAAGATTTAAAGGTACGTAATTTATTATCAGAGTATAAATGCAAAATTTAACATTTTTTTATTACAATAGTAGTGTAAGTTTGAATATGAATAGTTTTTTACTTATTAATCTAAAGTTTTGTATTTCCTCAACATCTTCACGGTAAAAGTTCGAGTGTAGCTTTTCTTTTATATGATGCTTCTGGAGTTGCTCGTAGAAGGGTCCAACAGTAATCTCCATCATGTTGACATTCCAACGAACCTGATACCGTTTCTCCATCTCCTTTATATCTTGGTGGAAACGCTCCCCTTGTTTCTCACTTACAGCTCCAAGATTGTCAGGGAAAAAATTTATGTGAGTGTAAAAACTGCTCCTCACACTCACGTTACATCCAAGTTCTCGAAATGTTTTCAACATGTTTTGAACTATATTTTTGTAATTAGGGTCTTTCTGATTGCCTAGATACTTCAAAACAGGTATTATTATACGCTTATAATGCATAAATAACGTAAAGTAAACTTGCGAGGAAACTTTACGTCCTTGTGGTATTTTAAAGTTCATTTCCGGATTCAGCACGTCAGAAAACATAAAGGGGAGCCAAATTTATAAAAAAAAGTTTCTTCATGTTATTGGCATATATATATATATATATATATATATATATATATATATATATATATATGGCATATACAATATTTTAATTGTTACCAATTTAAATGAGAGATTAAATGAAAGCATCGTTGTAGTATTATCATGGAAGGAAATTAAATTATAAATCAAGTATTAGTATATGGTATTTTAATAAGATGTAATTTATGAAGTGTATAATTTTACGTCCCCAGATGTATAATTGATTAGTATAACTAAGCAGATAGGCATTATCTTTTCATCAGACGTACAATAGAATGAAAAAAAGAATACAGAACAATATACGGCGGCTATCGATTCTCTTAATTCCACAACGAAATGAATAGTGGTGCTGCCTCCATACGATTAAATGAAGTGGAAAAAAAATAGAAGACACAAAAAACGGGTTGGAATATTTATGGCAGGTGTAGCGTTAAATCTAGAGGTTCAGGTATTTTTTATAGCGTATTAGAGGCCCTATCGGTTAATTCCACGGTTCTGAACTATTATTCTTCCTATCACCTGCTTATCCAATCCAGAAAGACTTGAACGAGATAATCAGTAGTTCGTTTTTATTGTTGTGTAACATTTATTTTCGGAAGATTGAATTAAAACATAAATTTGTTATTATTAGTAGTAGTTATAGCTACTGACTTGAGTTATAGAATGAAGTTATTTCATTCGGTAAATAGAGGTTATTTAATATATGGCAAGCTGATTCTACGTTTAATAATTTCGATTATTAATACATGTTGATACATATATTTAAAGAAATATTTGTTGTGTCCCTGCTTTAAATGATATCTCTGATGATCAGAGTTGGGATGTCTTCCCGCGGATCAGGTTCGTACTGAGTACGCAGCGCCCTCACCAGTGTAACGTAATAAAACAGATGAAGTGTAGAATTATAAGAGAATACCGAGTGGATCTTTATATAAGGCAAACGTGTAATTATTAAGTATGATTGATGTGCATGAGGGAAAAATGAAACTATTAATTGACGTTTATTGATGAATTTTCCGATTTATATCATGGTGTTAAGTTGTAGTGTAAAGTTTTGCGATAAATCGTTGACGTGCTTGGACAAAAGCGACCGTATTTGTAAAAGTCAAAGAGTGTACAACACCAAAATAAGAAAAATAACTTGCCACCAAGAACTAAATTTGTGTTAGATTTACTGTTCATGATAATCGCCCGTGGTTTGAGATTTCATCTACTTGATACGCAACACTTTCATGACTTCTAGAACAAGTAGAATTCCAACCGGAAGTTACCATCTTGGAGAGCGTTGCAAAGCCATATGTCAACTGTGTGCAAAGACATCGAAAACATAATCAAAGCTGAGTAAAAGATAAATACCTGTGGTTATGTCGACGAAACGACAAATCGAAAAAATATGCTACAAAACTTCAACTTTTAATTGATCAACTGTTGACGTATGAAGGACTTCTACATGTTACATGTAAAGTTCATGCTTTACACTTTGTAGCGCAAATACCAAGATGGTATTTTTGAAATCTGCCAAACGAATTCGAGAATTCCACTGACAGCACCCCGGTATTTCTGAGCCACCAGAGCCGTTGGGAATCTGAGATTCTGCGATTCAAACCTATCGAAGTTGCAGCATATAAAGCAAGCCAGAGAAGATTTAAAAATACTTCCGTTGAAACCGACTAAAAATATTCAAAACACTGGGTAGTCGTTAGTGGATTCAGTGCAAATTCTGAACGATATATGCTAACTGCTATATAAGACAAATTCGTGACGGTGTGTATGTAGATATTCTAACTATGCGTGTATTACATCCGTAGATGTCGAACGATCATTTTCTAAATATAAGAACATCTATTCAGAACGGCATACGTTCCTCTCCGAAACGAATGTGGGAACTTACGTCATGCTGTAGACATTTTTTCTGTCTTATGTATTTTGCGCTACGCAAGAACAGTCGGAAACTCTACTAACGTGTACAACATTGTCAATAGTGATGAATATTGGATTTACTCATACGATCCAGAAAATAAATGGCAGTAATCTGTTCTAAGGTGTTCCAAGGTGAAGAAAAGCCGACAAAAGTCATCCGTTCTCGAAGTGTCTCAAGAAAGAAGGTCACGACATTTATCTCGAAAGCAGGTCACGTAGTAACAATTCCTCTACAAGATCAAAGAATTATTACTGCCGATTGGTATACAAACATTTGTTTGCCGCAGTGCGGACCTAAGTCCCAACGATTTCTTTACGTTTCGAAAATTAAGAACGGACTGCGTGGTTAAAGGTTCCAGTCGTTAGAAGGAGGAGGCGATAGCTCCAAAAACGCAATTTTGACTGCACCAACAAACGAGTGGAACAACTGCTTCTAGAGTTGGTTCAAGCACATGCAAAAGTATATTTATCATCGTCGAGAATACTTCGAAAAACAATGAACTCTTGAAAAGTTATCTATTCAAGTTTTAAATGCAAAACTTAAAGGACAACTCACGTATGCATTCTCTTGACAGATATTTTTGGGTTAAATATGTGTCTCAGTAATTAGTTAGAATTAGTTGGACATATTTCAAAACTTAGTTTACCAATGCAGTTGTAGGACAATAATAAAAATTAATTAATCCTGGAAATCTCGTAGTGGAATAGGTTCTATGGACACCACAAGTCCAATAAATTATGCATTTCAATTATTGTTCTTTGAATCACTGATAAGCTCTTAATTGTGGTAATTGGGTCCTATACTATTAAAATTATGTAAATTCATTTCCAAACAAATCTAAACTATACATATTTAATGAAGCATTCAGTATTGTTTTCATTTTTTCATTCCTTGTATTATGTCTGCTTAGAGACAGCTTTTAGATGTTATGTAATAAATTAATTAACAAAACATGTGGAATACTTTACGTAAGACGAGAATAATTAAGCACCGAAAACTTCGACACCTATCTCGTATGCCTTCATACGTTTAAAGCCCCCGTAAAGGCATCATCTTTTTAAATGGTTAGGTAGATGTTAGAAAGGAGTTAAGGCGGAAAGAAATCTCTTCGAGAGCCGTTAGATGTCAAAATCAAGGTCAAGTTCGGATTGTCAGCCGTGGCCGTGTTACATTAACAAATAATGTAATAAGGAATAGAAAGTGTTTTCATGACTTAATACTTTCACCTGAATAGTCGACGCGTACATATCTCGTATATATGATATAATCACAGTTTGTGGGTCATTATCATTTACCTACTTTTGTTTAGAAATTTCTCTCGACACGTGGTTTCTGTTTCACAACGATTAGTATACGTCCGATCCGAGGAGATTAACCCGAAGTTGTTTTCGTTGTTATAATTTATGGATGAAGTGGTGTCAAGGTCAATTATGGAAGTAAGAAAAAATAAATATTTGAGAGGGCACTAGTTTATAGGCTGTATTAATAGGTGTTACCATTATTTAAATTCATAAGAATGTTTTAAAAACTATTTTTTAATCAAAGAGTAGCATCACCTTCTTCAAAAGCGAGTAATAATGAAGGTGCTAGCATTGAAACTTCGAGTGCCGAATGATTCTACTCAGAATTATATTAGATTTACAAAGTTAAGTGTACCCGGCAATAAGAAGAATTCTTCATCTTTTTCTTCTTAAAAATACTCGGCTAAAAACAAGATAAAATGGACCTGCATCACTTCCTAAATCTTCTAAACTTTACTTTTCACACCTTCTGGTGTATTTGGTTTCATGTTCGTCGATCCTCTGTCTTTTCTTGTCATTTGGACCTAGGCCTAGGCATTTTGTTCTGCCCCAATCAGGTTTCTAGACTAGAAGTAACTTTATTACAATCTATCCGCCTGCCTTTTGTAGATGCCCCAGTCACTTTATTTTCTGCCGTTTTATTTATGTCATCGTATCTTCATCTTTCATATTTTGTTACATGTTAATTCGTTACTTGTTTTGGGTCTAAATTCAGCTTCTGCTATTTTTATTTCGCCTATTAATAATAGTTTTCGTTCTAATATTCCTCAAATATTCTTCATCTTTTTTGGTCATTGCCCTTATTTCTACTAACATAAATATATTATTGTAGGCTTTATCAATGTTATATATACTTTTACTATTTTTCTTCGAGATATTTTTATTCAAAAGTTTTCTGTTATCATAAAATACTCTATTTGGGGTAATTATTTTTCTTTTATTTTCAAATTTAGTTAATATCATCATAGTGTCTAAATACTCGAACCTATCGATTTCTTTAAATGTACGAAGGCTGATGAAATATAGATACATCTTCTTGCGTGACTTCTAGCTACTATTGAATTGAATGTCAGTAGTGAGAAAATGGCAATAGCCGCTCTGGTTCTTTCCTCATTTAGTAACAAACACGATAAGCGAGAAGGAATTCACACGTCTATTGCGCAGCGCATCATAATTAAGATTCTGACTCGTGAAATCGTTAAATCGGCTAAAGTTTACTGTCGACTTTAAAGATAGTTCGGAGACCATACCCTGGTCATGGGATCTTATGGAAACTTGGTGCAGACTGGTCAAGGAGGGTAGTGACCATTTGGACAATGTGTTATCCTTACTATTCTCGAATCAGCAAGATTCCTGAAAATATCGTCGAGATTTGGCGCTTCATTAAGGGACAGCGTTACTTCGTGGTTATGAAAGCTTTCAGAGGAACTCGGTATTAGTTTTAGTAACGTACTAGCAATGATTAAAAACGATTTGGGAATCTCTGCACGTTGAGGTCCACGCTTGCTTAGTGGCTGAGAGATTTCGCTATTCCTGTCTGTATTTCGATTGTTTTCAAAGAGAGCGGTGGATAAAACCAAAAGTCGCTTGTCAGCAGGTAAAGTTATGACTATAGTTCTTTTCGGAGAGATAGGGGGTTTTGCTAGTTAATTTTTTAGACGACCGTCGTATAATCATCGTCGAACACTATTGCAACATTTTTGATGAAGTCAAGCTAACGTACAGACGGAAAATACATGGTCGCGAAGTTTTGCTCCTTAATGACAACGCTAAACACAGCTGCTTTAATAAAAACTTGAAAAATTTCATCGAAGGAGATTTCCACATCCACCTTATAGTCCGGACTGGTCACCAAGTGATTTTTGTGATTTTCGGACAGTTCAACACTACCAACGACTTCGAAATCTTTGATCACAGTTGGTTGGATACTCATCTCGCTTCATTTTATGAAAACAATGTTTAAAAATTGTCATCTCATTGGGAAAAGTAAACAATTTGAGATGAGGTAATATAGAAAGGTAGTGTAATCGTTATTTTGACTGTATCTGGGAAATATTTTTTTAGACAAGAGGTGCGTTTAGGATCTTCTATTTTAATGAGTTAATGTATTTTGATTCTTTTTCCAACTTGGTTTTTAAGCCTAATTTATCAACTTATTTTTTTTATTTGCTGGAGACTTTTTGTCATAGTTATTCTTCGTTTTTAATTATAGTTACTAATCCGTTCAGATATTATTGCCTTATAATAAAAAGAGTTAAAAATAATCTACAATAAATAAAAATTGAAAATTTAATTAATTGACTGACTATATTCGTCGCATTATAAATATTCTTTTTTTGGTCATTAAATGTATGTTAATATTAAATATTCCTCGATTAGCATCCACATTTCCAACATATTCTAACTGTGTTATTTGTATACTTACTACATTTCCCATTTAATTTTACATGTGCTAATATACGATATATTTATACAAATGCTATAGGTTAATAGCTAAGAAATAATTGTTCTTCCTTTTCATGAATTAACCTTGGCTAATAATATATATTTGTATACATATACATTTAATTATTACAAATTGACACAATATTTGCCCTTTAGTATTTAATGTTAGACAGGAAAACAACAAATCTATTATCTGCAAAAGCGTCAGGTACCGCCGATATTAATTGGTTTTAATTTGATATCTTTTCTTCGATATTTCTCGTAAATTTTTTTAATAGTTTCCTTAGTAAGAAGTCGATGATGCGATGATCGACTCTTAATTTTCATTCTATGAATAGGATTCTATAAAATGCTTTCACTTTTATAGTAATTAGGTTTCTAGTTTTACAGACACACACACACACACACATACATATATATATATGAATTTTATTAGATATGAATTTACATAAATGTTATCTAATGTATAGTTCCCTTGCGAAAAGTTTTAAATGTATTTTTTTCAAATTCTATCATTTGTATTCTTTCAAAAGTACATGTGTAAATTACAAGAAACATCTTTTCTTAACACAATATTGAACTATAAAATAGTAATAATACTTTAATTGCTTCTACCGTAATGAAGTAAAAGTCGAAAGAAATTTTCGAAACCTTAAACATGAAAAATTCTGTTAAAACTGAAGTTCAACTTGACTAATTTCAAGATTGCAATACTTAGACAACTAAATACTTATGTGCGAATGGAAAATTGTAGAGATAATCAATGTTTTTAACATGGAATCCTAAAGAAAAAATAAAGATCTTCTGCGTATATTAATTTTTCGAAGACTTTTGGGGGATAAGAATGTAATCTCAATTAAAATAGAATTGGAAAATAATATATTATATCATACATTAGTAACTAATTTATTAAAAAGTATCCAAAAGAAATAAAATAATTATTTTCAAAGGAAAATATATTATAAATATTTTGGAATGATGTTCTTGTTGATTATTTTAATCTGTAATACTACAAATTACTCTGTAATTTTGATGGAGCCTGTGGTTGATTAACTTAATCACTGAAGGTTGATATATAACCCTTTTCCACATTAATTTTCGTGTTCTGTATACGTATTTCGACAACTACGTTGTCATCATCAGCAGATAATTTATCGCACCTGGAAAACTACGGCAAAAATACTCGTACGAAAACGCATTCCGCACGCGATCTGTACCGTTGAAAGCCAAAACGCACACTGCGAAAATTAATGTGGAAAGGGGTTATATATCAACCTTCAGTGATTAAAACAGATACAAATTACTAGAACAATTAAAAAGTCTTGTTATGAAGAATCGCCAAATATGTTACATAAGTGCGTGTTAAATATAAATGAAAGCACAGAGGACACTACATAGTGGCTGTGGTAACTTTGATCTTTGATTAAAGAAGATTTTTGAATTCGCTGATGAAGTTCAGATGTCATTCAAGTCGTTTAAAATATTGGCATTTCTAATCATCACAGATAATAAAAAAAAGCCTTAAAATTTCAAACAACAATATTAGGTATGAAGGAGATGATACGACAGTCCTATTGAGCGAGAAAGGGAGAAGAAACCGCGATACATCGTCTACACACTTTTTTATATTTGTTTTGATCGTTATGTAATTCAATAAAATATTTATATTTTACTAAATTGGCGCCCAACGTGGGATCTTAATGGTGGGAATAATATACCAGATACTTGCAAATAGTTTCGATTTATAAAGGATCTTTTAGTTTTCATTAGGCCAACGCTATTTTGTTATTGGATTATTGATATAATGGCATTTTAGGCAAATGACAGCTCGTACATGGTTGCATATACATATGTATGTACATTCCCAACTGTTCCGTTTTCTCTGTATCTTTCTATAGTCCTCTATGATGTTATTTTCTATATCCTTTTTTAGTTTTATTTCGATTTGGTTACTAAATTTTCTTCCCCATTCTTTACATTTTAGTGCTTCTGTATTCCGTTTTCCTTGTATCTTTCTATACTTCTCTATGTCGTTATTTTATATATTTTTTCTTAGTCTTACTTTTCCTTTCTTTACCTCGTAGTGCTTCTGTGTTCCGTTTTCTCTGTAACTTTCTATACTTTCTATCGTCAATTTTTTTTAAATTGAACTCCGCTGTTACCAGCTAACGATCCGCGTCTATGTTTGTTCAATGTCATGATCTTACATTTTGTACCATTCTTTGGTTTTTATGTTTTTTAATACAATTGATGCTCGCTTGTTCTACAAGGCATCGGCCCTGTAATTTTGTGCCCTTTCTTGTGCTAAAAATGGTGCTCGATACTACAGTACTATATTCGTTTATGTTGCGAAGTTACATAACCTCTGGTACATACACTTCCGTAGACTTCGTGGTCTGTACTATCTTCTTCTGGGCTTCCGGGCTGGAACCACGTCACTAGTATAACTGCCGACGTTTCGTACCCACTCGTATGGGACATCTTCAGGGCTCAACTACTACTACTGTTTGTTGCACTGAAACTGTTTCAGTGCAACAGTTATACTAGTGACGCGGTTCCAGTCCGGAAGCCCAGAAGAAGTTACATAACCTCATTTATTTGTACTCTCATCGTGATGGTGTGCTTTCTCGTTACATTCCTCAAATAGCTTTCCTTGCCAGCTTTTGTATTATGGTCGTCGTGTTTTAGTGTCTTTTCACGAACATCTTATAACTTTAACAAAGCTCTTCTTTTTCATTATTTGCTTTGTCTATAGAAGCATATATAACTAAATGACATTATTGATAGTAAATATACAATGTTCCAAACTTTTTTACTGCCCTGTATACATTAAATATTTAATCATTTAAACACTACCTCAATAGCGGTTTTAAGGAATTTAACCGGTTAAGTTTGAGTTCATTCAATACCCAAATGGACATAAAGACATACAAACTTTTATGTGCCCTAACAAAACGATACACACAGTACCAAATTAGAATATCAAAAACTTGTTTCAGCACACGGGCTGGTTACTTTATCATCCCCCAGAAACACGAGGGAAAAAAATTGGGCCCGGTCTTGAAGACACGCGTTTGACCATTCAAGAACAGACGGCAGGGCACACATGCAACCTAAATCTCTTTTCAATTCAACACACTTTCGATTTTTCCCCTTCACCTCGTGTCATTTATTCTCATTACTATTACGATTTATTATTTCAGTATGTTAAAGAAAAAAAAAAATCGGACAAGAGGTGTGTTAAAACCAGGTATCCCTTCTGTATTTTCACTTTTTAAAGTTCCATTCATTAGAATCGTTTCAAATAAGTAGAGCATGAAATGACACGGACCCTTTTGTGTTGTAGTTTCAGCGACACACTTTTTTAATATCTGTGTATGTACAATGCAATGTACAACATATATAAAGGCTATATATGTATACATATGTAATGTAGAATATGTATATAATACGACTTACTATATACGCGGCGTATTGTGAATTGCTATTTATGATTACAGTTATCGACACAGTATTTTATATTATGTGTTTATATTTTTTAAGTGGATTTTATGCTATCGAAATTTTGACCTTCGTCAATACAAACAAATCTATACCTACACTTATGTTTTAGGTTTAAATAACGTACTGGTTTCATGGAACTTCAAAGAAAGTTACTGTATTTGTAATGTAATTAGTAAGCCTACAGAAACGAGGCGCACTTTGGTGGCGATGATATATTTCGAAAGCGGTCGGATATACCCGACGTCGAGATTCATATGCGTATGGTATGTGTATGAATGCCGGATTAGATTAATGATGGCGAATCGACGGCGTTCTTTGTTATGTTCGACGAGTGTTAATAATTTCTTAATCAATTTTTGATATTAGAATACACTGGTACTATTGTTAAATGTGTTGTTTGCAATATCAATATCTTACCGTACAGTATTTTTGTGTGTAAAAGACATGTTAGTAGCAAACAACACCGGTTAAATGCGCAACGTGATGTACCATATTATAAATTTCTATACGACTTTATTTTTATATTAAGTGTGTGCAACATTCAACAAAATATTGTAGACAATGAAGAATTTCGAAATTTTTGGGGGAAATATGTTCCGGAATGGGTTTAAGTTAATGCCAGCTTAGAATGCTTGACAAAGATGACGATGAACCTCAAAATTATTCTACCAATTTAAAGTAAAGTAATGATGATGCAAAACTTTCTATGTCAATCATCACATCAATAGATCGAATGTAACATTAACAGAATGGAGTAAATGAAATTGAAGTAAAAAATTTAGATCTAAACAATTAGATCATTACATTTAAAAAATTAATTCGAAATTCTATTTAATTATTAAGAATTGTAATTGTTATTAAAAATTATATATGTACTTATATATATATATATATATATATATATATATATATATATATATATATGTTTTTATGCATAATATTATACCGTGCTTTCATATTAAAATGCTACAAACACCGTATCATATTATATTCGGGTCTAGATACCGAATGCCGATCAGAATGTAAAGTGGTGGGGCGCGAGTCAGTCGAATCACAACAACGACTGACTACAGTTTACAGAATAAGTAGTTGTTCGTGTCGCCTACAGTCAAATTAGTGGTGGGGCTGCAGCTAGTACGATCAGTAGTCAGTTATAGTCGTGATTCAAATGACTAGCGCCCCACCACTTTACATTCCGATCGGTATTCGCTAAACCCGAATATAATGTGGTACAGTTTTCGTAGCAAAGTAAAATGAATGCACGGTATATATAATGATGCACAATTATACGTGGGGTATGAGTACTTATGTGAGTCATTATATATTTGTTTTGTTTCGAGTTCTCGGAGGATTTTTCCCCTTTCTCAATTTAATTTTTCATTTAACCTACAATACATCGATTTTTATATATACATACATATTTTTATTTATTAATTTTTTTAATATTATTATATTTATGAGTACGTAGAGGAAGTAGATAGGAGTGATTTTGGATAAAAGTGGGGAGAGAAAAATAGAGATCAAGGAAAAAATAGCAACAACAAATAGAGTAGTACAGGCAAATAAGAAGCTATTAAAGAGCAAAATATTAAGCAAAAGTTGTAGAATGGAAATATATAGGACGATAATCCGACCAACTATGATGTATGCAGCGGAAACACTCAGCATGACGAAGAAACAGGAGGATAATGGAAATAATAATGGAAAGAAAAATATTGAGAGTGACACTGGGACCAGTGAAAATAGGAGATACTGAATATAGAAGAAGAACTAATCATGAGCTTTCACAGGAAATAGGAGAGGACATAGTGAAAAAAATTAAACAACAGAGAGCTAAATGGTTAGGACATGTATGGAAAGTGGGACCAAACGCAGTGATATATGAGGTTATGGAATGGAGTCTGAGAAGCAGGAGGAGAGGGAGACCGAGGAGTGGAGGAGGATTTGAGAAGGACCGGAACCAGTAACTGGAAGCAGAAAGTAGGGAATAGAGAACAATGGAGAGAAGTCTGTGAAAAGATATAGGCTGGAAAAGGGGGGTGATCTCCCCAACATAAAACAGATCTAGAGAACCGAAAGGTGGTTTAAACCCTTCAGGAGTGTTACGCCCCGATAATAATAATGAGTACGTACATTTTTTACCTACGAATATTGAAAATTTGCAACTACACAGACATTTTTAAATTAACCAAATTATACCGCGTTTTTGAGTGTTTATACTCATGTATGGAACTGACTTAGCTACTATGTACATTTTGTAAAAGTCTACGAATGTGCAGGCATGTGTTATTTCTTTATTTCCCTTTCCTTCTCGTATAGAAGTATGAATGTAAAGTGTATGCATGTGTGTTTGTAAATTTGCGTCGATAACGTTGACTTATATATGTATATATAGGGAGATGCAGTAAAAAATTATTTTCTAAGGATTATAAGTTATTATAAACGCCATTAGGATTGACAATATCTTCTCTGAACTATTAATGAATATTATTGTTTATAGAATAGTCAAAGTCGAATATTCAATATATATATAAAAGAACCCAAACGAGATAAAAAGTTTTGCACCAAATCATTACATCACCTTAGGTTTTTAAATTAGTAAAATAGTTTTGACTGTAACTAATGTAAATTTAACAAGGCCGTCATCATCTTCATCAACTATTCTAAACTGGCATTTACTTAAAAAAATCAAAACGTATGTCGCCAAAAATTACACTTAAAATATTAAATTTTGGAATTAAAATACTTTAACAATATTAAATATTCTATAGAGAACACTTCGCAAAATATAAAGCGAAAGTTCGTTCCTCACGTTCCACATTGATCCCTATTTTGCGGAGTTGTACGGATTGTTTAATAATATAGACAAGTAATATAAGCCAAATATAAATCTAAGTGTTTTTAAGACTTTCAGATAAATAAAATCAAAAAAAAAATATTCATATATTACGCGCATTACTATATCTACACGCTAATACAAGCTTTCTACCTTCGGAAAATAATGTGTTTTTACGTACTACTATGTTATGAATCACACATGCTCGGAATATCAAAGTTTTGTTTACATAACAAGTTATAGAGACCGATCTGCATGAACTAGGCAGATATATTCTCATGTACATCGTAAACCTTTTGTTGTAATAGTAATGATACATTATAAAAAGAAGTATATGTTTCATAACCTGTCATAGAATAAGAAATAATTATGCGATCGCTGTAAACTTTTTGCTGTTCAGTTGGTTGGTTGGTATAAAGTGTAAAACATTTTTTTTTAAATTTCTCAAGCTTTCGCAAAAGAGTCACGGGCAACTTCTATAATAATTGGGTAAAGGTAAAGGAAGATCTATCAAATATTTTCTATTTTTTGTGTATTTCGGAAGAGATTTAGGGAGGTTATACAAAAACAATAGTAAAAGAATTCTTAATTTTTTTCAAATATATCCACACCCTATGCTTGTGTAAAATTACAAAAGCGAAATTAAACGCGTTTATAAAACCTGACTGTTCCATTGTTCGGACGGAGGTTATTATTTATTCAAGTTCATCACTGGGAATCGGTGGATTTTCTCAAAAAAAAAACGAATTCTTTTAACATACTTCAAACGTAAGTATCGAGGACCAGGCGGTAGACAATTTTTTTAAATTAATTTTAATGCAGTAATGATGTAAATCTTTGATCATTTTTCTAAAATAAAGTTTAGTTTTAATTTATAATAAAAACATTCCATGGTACGCTGGATCTAAATCTGATATTTGATATTCTTCAAGATTCCCTGTAACGGGCAACTTCTATAATAAATTGGGTAAAGGTAAAGGAGGATCTATCAAATATTTTCTACTTTTCGTGTATTTCGGAAGAGCTTTAGGGAGGTTATACAAAAACAATAATAAAAGAATTCTTAATTTTTTTCAAATACATATATCCACACCCTATGCTTGTGTAAAATTGCAAAAATCGAAGCTCATGAATGTCATTTGAACTTCGACGCCATTTTGAAATATGTATTTCATTGACGAAATGTAATATTTATTAATAAATCTCAATGGAATACGACTATGTTATATAATGTTGAGTTTTATTGTTGTATTATAACGATTTCTCTTAATTTCCTGTCTCAAGGATTTTCACTTTGCACAATCGTCGCCAATTCAGTCGATATTAAACCAATTATTTTAAAGTTTAATTGCAAAATTCTGGTAAGTACTAAAAAATACATAGATAAAATGAAAAAAAATTAATTTATTTGTATGGTCTGTTAAGATGAATTTTTTGTATCGCCTTTAGTAATTTCTTCGGCTTAACAATATAAATTTTAAAAAATCAATTTAAATAAATTGTGTATTTAAAATCTTATTGGAAAATTAGAAAAAAGTGCGCTGAAAACGATGGAAAAACAATTCATAGCCAATAATGACGAAATACAAAGCAGTAGACTGTTCTTAATAATCAGCAAATACGAGGGTAACGTGAAATATTCTCAGTCTAACAGATAACTAGCAGTCATTCATTAATGTATGTATATTCAAGTTTTCAACTCACATTAAAGTGTATATACACTTCGTCATCATACTTCGTACACGGTACAACAACGCGTTCAAATTGTTGAATTATTTTATTAAAATCAGCGTTCTGTGAAAAGAGTTTTTAGAAAATTACGTGAATTTTATGGTTTACATAATCGTCCATCTGAAAGCACTATTGGTCGAATTATTAAAAAATTTCAAGGGACCGCTTCCGTGGAAGATCAAAAAAGTGAAAAATACAGTCGTACTGGTTGTTCACAAGAAAATATTGGTTTGGTTCGTGAAAGTGTTGCTGAAGATCCTGAAATGTCCATTAGACGACGGTCACAACAACTTGGACTTAGTAGATCAACAACATGACGTATTTTACACAAGGATTTAGCTCTTCAAATAATACAGGAACTGAAGCCATTAGATCATTTAAAACGTCGTTCATTTATCAATTTCATCAATGAAAAAACAGATGATTTTTCTCAAAAAATAATGTTTTCCGATGAGGCACATTTTGAACTTGGTGGCTATGTTAATAAACAAAATTGCCGTATCTGGGGTGATGAAAATTAACGAATTCTTCATGAGAAACCTATGCATCCTATACGAGTTACTGTTTGGTGTGCATTATGGTCAGGTGGTGTAATTGGACCTTATTTCTTTGAAAATGCTGCAGGTGAAGATATTTCACTTCAAACTATGACGAAACTCTATCCCCATACACTGCACCATTCATTCGTGTATAGTTTTAACAAAATTCTGTTCCTTTGTAAAGATTTGACACTGTGATTTTCTAATTTTACAAAATGCATTTTTTGTTTGTTGCACGTTTTATTATATAAACCACGAAATAGTGAACGAATTTATGTCAAAGTAGACACATAAGTAGAAAAATGTTGTCACTATTGAATGTCACTAAACAACGCACAATTAGTTGTTTCTGTCATGACTAGGTACACCTTCTTCTCAATTTCCTTCGTAATTCAAATTTTTGCATTTCGTGTCACGTGTGCGAAATTAAACGCGTTTATAAAACCTGGCTGTTCCATTGTTCGGACGCAGGTTATTATTTATTCAAGTTCGTCACTTGTAATCGGTGGATTTTCTCAAAAAAAAAAAAACGAATTCTTTTAGCATACTTCAAACGTAGGACCAGGCGATAGACAATTTTTTTAAATTAATTTTAATGCAGTAATGATGTAAATCTTTGATCATTTTTCTAAAATAAAGTTTAGTTTTAATTTATAATAAAAATGGTACGCTGGATCCAAATCTGATATTTGATATTCTTTCTTCAGACATATTTTTCAATTTTTTTTAAAGGAATCCACGATGAAATGCAAAAATTAATCCCAATTATTTTACAGTAAATTCGGTTCCGTGATGACTTAATAATTTTCCTGCTGCTTATTTTTAACTCGAATGCGTGGGAATATTTAACATTTTATTTATAGTCTTAATTACATAATATCATCAGATCTAAAGGAAATTAATTTGTAATACCTAGCAAATGTAATTAATATAAAAAAAACGATTAATTTTTTAAATACTTTTTCCAACATTATAAATTTAATTTTGATTTCAATTTTATGTGTATTTAACCTAGACTATCGTGATGAATTCGCCATGCGTACGGTTCAATTAACACCAAATATATACAGGGTGGAATAAAAGTTATTTTACGTGAAATAATTCTTGTTATAAAGCGTATAGAGATCGAATATTTCTCCCTAAGTACAATGACTCATTCAGCGTGAGTTGTGAATATATGTATATTCAATTGAATTGCTGAAATATGTGTTAGAAGACAATTATTCTTGTTTAAATATGGATCTCTCTTTTATACTGGTGAATTTAGTACTTGTTTCTTATTTTCGCTATTACTCGTAACTATAGATGAGCTAATCAAGGTAAGGTCTACAATATTTAAAAAGCATACGGCTTATGAGATCGAATTTCATTACTGAATCTTCAGCAATAAATAACAATTTATTAATTTGCACTGGGTTTTTTTCTGATCAATGAAAAAGGGCAAAACTAGTACCTGTATATATAAAAGGAGATGCTTCATTGCTAACTGCAGACCTATTGTTATTTAAACTTTGCCAGTTTTCGAGCATGTCATTTATTCGCACACTTTTCTTGATATAAGGTCCCATTCTTTCGTTATCCAGCACGAATTTGCGCTTGGTAGATCCACTGTAAGTAATTTATAAACCATTATCCAATATATCCACCAAATTGAAGTTATTTACATCAACTTTTCAAGTTCTAACGACACTATAGATAATGTAATTTTGCTCGAGAAGTAGCTTTTGAGTTTGCCCCCTTTATTACAATTACCAAACAAACTAAATCAAGATTTACTTTTCACGAATTTTTAGTAACATCCTGGATGCCTTAAAGTTTTAGTTTCAGTACATTATTATTGGAGAGGGCAGAATTGCACGACTCTTCACAAGACGTGCGATCGGGTGTAGAGTAAAATCTATATTGCTATTGATAATTTTGCTTGAGGAATAGCTTTTGGGCTTGCCTCCTGGTTTACCGCAATTATCAAACGAACCAAATCGAGATTCACTATTTCACAAATTTTTACCATAGTAGTATTTTGCATATCACCAAGTTTTAATTTGGGTCTATTATTATTCGAGAGGGCAGAAATGCACGACTCTTCATAAGACGTGTGGTCGGGTGTTGAGTAAAATCTATATTGTTATTGATTATTGTGCTTCGTAGTTTTCTGCGCTCTTCTATCTCAATTAAGTAGGTCCAGAAAACGACTATTGTCCGATAAAGTAAGCTTATTAGTAATATCCACTTTATGATAATACTGAAAACGCTGCTTAAAAGGGCAAGTGTTTGACAATATTTTATAAATTATATCTTGCATTTTATTTTATTTATCTACTACCAAAGGTACACCTTTGTTGAAGCTTCACTCATTTTACCTTCACCAAATTTATTTTTTATATTATACGTAAACGATCCTCTTGGTACTTCCAAATGTCTTGTATTGGTTTATATTGATGGTATCGGTGTTTATTATTCCATCTCGTGTGACGCCGAGGGAAAAATATCAACGTTTTGTTTCAGTAGCGCCCAGAAAATCGTTTAAAAGTAAGCATCAATAAAGGTCAAGTCAATACATACCCTCTAGAATGGGAACATGGAACTACTGTTTATCTTATCTTCTATTGCAGAGGCTTTTAAGACACACCCATAATTTGGGAAATTGAGAAATTCAAAAAATATAGACTAGTTTTTGAAACTGTAGTTTTCGAATAAACACTTTAATTGCTCTTATATTATGTACGACATAAATATTTGTTGTATGTATTTTGACAGCAATGTTGTAATTGAGAATAGTTTGAAAGTGCTTAAATGGTAGCGATGCAAAGAACAAGTTGTTAATCTTGATGAATGTTACAAAACGTTCGATTAACCATGTATAAAGAGCACGAACAGCCTGCAACACATATGTAGGTAAGCAAAAACTTTATCCCATGTTAATAGTGATGAATTGAACAATAATGTAAAGTACCAATCAAACAATAATATAAAGTTCTTTTCGATTGAAAGAATTCTTTTTATTTACGTCTCCAGTGGTGATCTTGGGAGGAGGTGAGCCGGGTAACCGCTCGGAGTCGAGCGTTTACAGGGGCCACGCGGAAAGGGCAAAATTCTTGCAAAGATCAGCTGCCCGGAGACACAATCGTTAAGATCGTCCCAGCAAGGCTAGTAAAATCATCAAGTATTCATTTATTAAACTCATTTATTTCCTGCAAAAGGATGAGGACATTTTATAGATTATTTTTCGATGTCTCTGTTATATGAGTCAGTATGAGTAGCTTATTCAAATGATTTACTTTGATAGCCATCTTAACATATGTACATAGGTCTCTAAATGTTTCTATATCAGAAGTTGTTTAAAAAGATTCTTTTAACGTATAATTTGGACGTGGAAAGTTTAACGGGACGACTTTTGAGGTCAAATCAAATGATTTTATATAACGTGTTATAATATTTTATACTTCCCAAACTTTTTCATGATAGTTGATTTTTTATTGTAATTTTGGCTTGTGTAAAATTACAGTTACGTTTTTTTTTTGTCAGGTGAAGTTGCAAAGACTGCTATTTTTCAGATTTTTACGTCAATATCATAATTTTGCAACATTTTTTAAAACTAATTTTCTTAAACGTAAAAACATTTCAATAAACGTTTTTAAACAATTTTTTTGAATGTTTAATTTCTTTACCCTTGGATCGTGTTTCTTGGGATGGTTTTGTTTTTTATTTTGTTTTTTATATGAAACTTTGACCCAACTTTTGTTTCATAGTTTTGACATGCCTCATACTAGGCTTTTTAGTTTTAAATATCAAAACAATTTTCTAATTCTGATTGAAGTCATAAATGCACTTTAAATGCCTTTACGAAATTGTAGAATTATAAAATGGAAGCAAAACATATTAAAAATTCATTTAATAACTTCTCATGAATTCTTAAAATAGTATTGTTTAAAAATTATATTATTAGTTGATCTTGAACAATTTGAAATATTTCAACATTTCTTGTTACTAATGTTAAATTCTCAACGTCTTGACGCAATATAAAAAGGCCAGACAAGTAGGTATTAACATAATACAGGCTCTAAAGAAAGTAACCTTGGATTAAGAGTAAAAGAAAATAAAAACGCAGTGAGGAAATAATCTTTCGTATAGAATTCAGAGACAGGCTCTGCGAAGACCTTGTAAAGTAATTCAGAGGTGTTAAAAGACCACATATTAACAACGCCTCCTCCTCTACAGCCTATGAAACTACCGCTGTGTAGTAAAGTCCATACGACACAACAACCGACAAACTCGAAATGCCCTGTTAGTTATATACGGTTCTAGTTCAATACAGTTAAATGCCTGTACACTCACGCACACGTTCAGGGAGATAGACTTGACTGGTCCCGTGTTCGTGAGACCTTTACTGAGTAAAACCAACCAACGTACAAGTACGAGGGTACTACTATATACTAATTAGTTTGTCCTTGACTTAAGAAACACACGGCACTACAACACCGTGGCGTTTATAATGCGAGAACTTGCGTAAGATGTTTCGGTATTCCTTTGTCTTTAAATACGTGTATGTATATGAAGACTGGCTGTTTTTGTTCTTTTCTATCTTTCGCAAGTTGAGGTATTAACAAACACGTCGCTCTTTACTCTCTAATGGAGGCATTGTTCTTTTTGGATGGCTGCCCTCATCGGCCTTGGACGGATATTCGTACACATAGTCGATATTCACAGTCTGTCAATTTAAGTTATTGAAGCTTAAAGTGCCGCTGCCTTGGTACCACTTGCGATACGGGTACTGTGACTGTAACGGATCGTTAATTTTTTGGTTTTTGAAATTTAAAATCGCTGCAAATCGAAAGTTTCTTTAGTTCCTTTATATGCGTTTAATTGTGCAAGTAATGTGAAAATGGATAACATTCAGAAAATGTGGATAAAAACGTTTATTTCTTAAAACCAGAAATTATTTAATATGGCGGTAATATCGCCGATTATTCGAGCAATGCTTTACATTTTCTTACTCTGAACGACGACGTTTTGGTCGTTTCATCATTTTGTTATAAAGAAAATAAACTTTTCTAACTCACACATATCAAAGAATTCATGTACATATTGATGGAGCCTGTGGTTGATTAACTTAATCACTTAAGGTTGATATATAACACCTTTCCATATTAAGTTTCGTATTCTGTATATCTATTTCGACAACTTAGTTGCCATCATCAGCAGATAATTGAACCTGGTCGCACCTTGAAAACTACGGCAAAAACTCGCACAAAACTAATTTCGTACACGATCTATACCGTCGAAAGCCAACGCACACTGTCTAGCAGTGTGCGTTTTGGATAGAATAGGAAAATGAATGTGGAAAGGGGATAGATATCAACCTTAAGTGATTAAATTTAAGAGAACACCACTATAAAAGAAATCAACAACTCTGTTCTCATATCAGATTCACTATAAAATTTTGATGAAAGTAATTTGTGAAAATCAAAGGTGAAGAAAATAATCATCAGAGAAATTGGTATTAACCCGTAGCAAATAAATTTAAGCACACATTATTACGAGCTGTGATAGGTAGAGTCTATAGACAGAAGACAAGAATCGAAAAAACATGCAGAACATGTAAAGCATTTGATTTGATCAATAAGGTTGATATATAACCCCTTTCCACATTAACTTTGTAAATTCTGTATACGCATTTCGACAACCAAGTTGTCATCATCAGCAGATAATTTCAAAGTGTCGCACCTGGCAAAACACGAGGAAAAACAACCGCACGAAAATCAAACTCCGTACGCGATCCACACCGTTCAAAACCAAGATGTACACTGCTGCATGATGCTACATCTGCTGATGATGACAACTTGGTTGTCGAAATGCGTATACAGAATTTACAAAGTTAATGTGGAAAGGGGTTATATATCAATCTTATTGATCAAGTCAATCAACCACAGGCTCCATCAAATTCAACTAAAGCATTTGATGATTAGCATGGATTAAGAGAGGGATTAAAAGAATGAATGCCACTGAAACAGTGCTCATGACAACAGTAAATCAAGAAGTCATTTTTGGAGTGCAGCAAGGATTACAGGTTAGGTCTGTGCTGTTTACTTTCTTCATTAATGATATTACGATGAGGCAAAAGATCAAAATTGTTATTTTCGTCGATGACGTACAATTTATCTCACAAATTCATCGCTTAATTGTGAAGTACTTCAAAGGGATTTAGACAATTTGCAAATTTACTGCTAAAATAACGGCTTGCTTCTATCTATCGGCTAGTCTATGCATATTCGATTGTACACAAACTAATGATACTAACACCTATTTCATTGATGATGTATATTGAGTTGCGTGATCCACGGATTGCTTTTGACTCTCGTTTGTCCTTTGAGGCTCATATTAAGGTCATGATGTAAGGCGTTGGGTTTGGTTATGAAGATTTCTTCTGATTTAAGGCACACCGTATGCCTTAAACACATTTTTAATGCATTTATCAGAAGTCGAATTTGATTTGCTTTCAATATTTGGAATCCTCCTATAAAACAAATTTGATAGCCTGCTAAACTGAGGTTGCACCGTGACTACATTAGTAACAAGATTTAACATTTCTGATATGGTATTTCTATATAAATTGATTAATGGCCTTCTTGACTGTTCTAACACCCTTGTTTCTATCAATGGAACTCCCTATCGTGCCAGGTTGGAAGACTATGTGGCTAAAATTGGATGGACTCCATATCAGTGATACGCGGTTCCAACAAGATTGTGCCACATGCCACACAGTTGATCAAACAATTGATACGTTGAAGGAGAAATTCGGTAACCGTGTAATCTCGAGAAATGGTCCGGAAGAGTGGCCACCTCGCTCATGCGATTTAACGCCGTTAGATTTCTTTTTATGCGATCACGTTGGTTGGTTTATGCCAACAAGCCAACAACGTTAGAGGAGCTCAGGAACAATATCGAACGCGAAATTCCCAACGTTCCGGCCGATATGTGTGATAGACTGATGGTAAATTGGCTCCAAAGAATCGATCGTTGCAAACGTGTTCGCGGTGGTCATGAACGAGATCGTATTCCATAGTTACATGTGACATATGTACTGCATCTGGAATGAATTTCAGCCAAATATCTCAATAATTCTGTTTTATTTAAATACAAAATTGTTATGTCCATATTGTCAAACCCGATATAAAGATTTATTATTTCTTTTTCTTTAATTAATTTTAAATAAAATTATATGAAAAATCTCTCTGCAATGAAATGTATATAATTATGTCATTAACAAGATATGTACCTAGGTATTTTATATATTTATGGATGCATTTATGTTTATTTACATATATGTATGTACATCTTAGCGGTGAGTATTTCTATATTTCTTATTAGTTACTTTGCTATTGAAAATTCTAAATTAAAATTATTTTTAAAACACATTTTATACTAATAATTCAAATATCTTATTTAACATAATTTGTTTTTTAATCTAATTATAATTTCTTTCATTATAAATATTTCTTGCATAATGTATAAATATAAATATATAAATATATATATATATATATATATATATATATATATATATATGTATGTATATGTACTTTTTCTAGTGCAATTACTAATTCTAAAATCGACCGTATTTCATTTACGTAACACTATTATTATGAAGCAATTTACATTACATTAGATGAATTTTCGAGTTTTACAAATTCTGTTTATGCAGTTTATTAACAGTGTACTGTGTAACTGCAGACATTGAAATTGTAGAATTATAAAATTATTTTCAATATTCTAGGGCAAATATCTATGCAATTAACACAATACCTATGCTGTTAACACTGTTAGCTATTTAATGTAAAATTTACAGTTTAGATTCTAAGTTCTAATTCGAAATATCAAATTAAATAATTAAAAAAATTTTTCCGATTTCATAATTAATCATTTTCAAATAACTGTATTTAGCAGTAGTTGTATTCACAAGTAAAAGTGTATGTTTCAAGTATATCTCTACAGAAATAATTAGCATATATTACTCTACATTATCATGTGTTATATGTCCATAACACCTTAATTAAATTTAATTTTATCCGACATTTTCTTTATAGGGTCGTCCATTTTATTAACATCAATCTCGGTCCTAGCTTTTCTTATGTTATTACTAATATATTCAATAGTCTCCTAATTAATTTTCCGCTTGTATTAGTTATTTCTAAATCTGTAAAAGCCGCATTGGTCGGATGTATTTATTTTCGTACCGCGTATGCAAAGTCCAATCTCAGGCTCGTATTTCTTTTTACTTTTAAATTTTTTTTTGTACTCCATCGGAATGTTTGGAAAAGATGACATTCATTTTAAATTCTGCATTGTGAAAGGAATGCAATTAAGAAATATTAAACAATTAGAGGTGTTACATTTTAGGTAGTTAGTAATAAATTTTCTCCTACTTGGAAAAAATTTGGAAATTTTGGACAAATTAATTTAATTCCTTTGCTCATTTTTGAGGAATTATAGGATTGAATTTATTATTTTTTTTCACAAGTACGAGTAGTTTATTTTCTTAAGAAAAAATAGAAAAGGTAAGAATTTTCCTCACTTACTTTTATCGACCAGTATTAATTTCTGCCGTGTTTTTTTGCCTGAATATTTAGGTGATTCTTTTTGTATGCTTACATCGAATTCCAGGATTATTTTCGTAGCAGACAAACGAGAGTAAGCTACTGAAACTCCCTAAATTGTGGCGTAACAAGGTCAAATCGCTAATCGTAATTAATTTTCATGGAATTTTCTTTACTCTACAAGAGTATTTGTTATTTTTGTTGTGGACCTAAATACCTAGATATATCTGGGAGATTATTTGTGATATCTTTATATTAATAATTACGCGTATATACTTCCAAATTCTTCTTTGTTTCTGTCCGTCGTCAATAATTACAAAGTAATCAATCGACAAAGATTATCTTGACCTGTATTCATTATTGACTGGCGCATTGTTACCCAATATTAGTTTTTCTCTCTTGTAGTATTAAATTTATATTTATTCAATAGGCTTTACCAATGAATGTTTTTGGTTTTGCAATAAACTAATCGAGACTAGTAGGTTCGTTTTATTTTCATTTTCTGTTTGTTTGTATCGTTATTTACGGTTGTACCCTCCTTTGTCACCTGAAAATTTGTTTATTGCTTGTTTTGGCGATCATTTATCCATTTTCAGTAATAAATGACGTTTGGAGATTCTTTAATACCATGGCGTCACTAGAACGTCTTCATTATTTTTTCCTCTCCTGAAGCAGTAGGCTCAAGCCGGGTGGTATTCACCAACAATGGGTAGGTTTGGGCGAGATAGCAATCCTCACTTGTTTATTTTTTGCATTTTTTATTTTCTAAAATAAATTATGCTCACACTTGCGCCTTTGATATTGCTTAATATGGTTTTGTTAAAAGGTGTTAAATTAAAAGTTTTATTAGTTCAATGTTAAGTATTCTTTTAAATACAAATGCTAATTAATAACACATATACGAGGATAGATCGGAAAATCTCTAAAACGAGACTGAAAACAAGTTTATGAGAAAAATCATATTTATTTATCTACATAGACTCTACCTCTACATACGTTTAGCCCAAGATCTCTCGAAAAATAAGTTTTTTTGAAGGATTGAGAGGATTCGAAAGACATTGAGCTAAATTTATATGACGTTATTCTCTTAAAAGAAACGAAATGAAAGAAAAATAAACGAAATATTCACTTAGCCCTTTAATGATTTGAGTATTCGGTGTGAAAGACGGAAAAAACCAGTGGAGTTACGTCTGATGAATACAAGACATTATTCTTCACAAAATAGCGGTTTTTAAGTTTAATGTCTTCGTTAATGTCTAATAACGATGTACCATACTCGCCTGTTATTGTCTTGCTACTTATTTCGTTTATGTATGAAACCGACCAAGGCTAACTAGATACTCACATTTCTAATACATGGCAGCATTCGTTTTTAAAAATTTTAGATGAGTTTTGCAATTAATTGATGACTTGTATGTATTACGTACAGACGTTTTTCGATTCACTGAGCGTGGCGTCGATTACAATGTTATATTGGAGGAGCGCAATGTCTAACCACTGGAGGAACGCAGATTCAGACACAGTGCTCGTTTTATTAACAAGCTGGTGAATGGATTGACTGTTCTGGCCTCCTGGCCAAATTAAACTTTGCAGTTTCTCGCTCCTCCTCCAGAAGTGTTGCCTCATTTGTCTACGGTACGCCGAAGTCGAATCTCCTCTGGAAGGCTCACCTGTGCCATATGTCGCTGAACGCTACAATGATATTTTTGTCGGATCTCTTACTTCTTAGTTTTTGATTATTTTAAGTTATTATTACATGTTTAGTGGTATTATTTTTATATTTACATTATTAATTACTTTTGAAATGTATTTTTACTGTATGTACTTCGCCTTATTTGTATTACGATGTTTTGTCCTGCAATTGGGTTCGCCTGTTGGGCAATAAATGTATTATTATTATTTTTATTCATACAGGTCTTAAAGCAAACCCTATTTTGGTGAAATTCTATTGGTGTTTAACATATTAATAAATTCTAAGTTACTACTTCTGATACCAAAAATAAATAACCTTCGAACACCCTTGAGCGTCAATAAAATCTTTTACCAATTGGCTAGTCACTTTCGTTGGCATTATTGGAAGGCTACGAGAAATCCAAAACTTCTCAAGTGACCTATCTATAGATTATACAATCGTTCTTCATTCAGACATTCATTTTATATAAAATTAAATCACTGTACGTCAAACTTTTTCCTCCTTCCGTTACAAAATGCTAATTTTTAATCACCGTATTTATTAATACGTTTCCACCAAGAAATAAAATTATCCACATCTAAAGTTCAATACCATTTACTTTCATTCGGTATTCTCGGTCATTTATAATGATAAAAGACGCAATCCATCTTGTATTAATGACATCAATATTTCCTATGCGGTCGACCTTTATGTACGGATTCATACGTTTTTGTCGTATGTGTGTGTGGTGTGTTTGTGTGTGTGCAATTGATTTACAAACTCAACATATCCAACACGTATAAGTACATATTTAAGCTTGACGTGCACACATCATGGCTATAAAAATTCATCCACTTCCATAAGCGCTCTGTGTTGCACCTGAATTTGTCTTTTCCGATGAACAATTACAGCAATAAAATTGCCATTTGCAACTATTTATCATGAATATGCGCGTGGAATTTGAGAAAAATAATTTGCATTTAGCTGGATGCATGCGTAAAATATTTATTAGCCATCTGAACGTTGATCATTTGAGAACTTGTTGCTGTTAATGGAATTTTACAAGAGTACTAACTTACCATAAAAGTAAAAAAATAACATCTTCCAAATCCTTTCAAGGTTCAGTAAATAAAGTAAAATATGCAGCAAATTTATCTCTTGGCAAATGATAAGTTTGCTGGGCACAATTTTTTTTAAATATCAATTCTACAGAAATCGTAAATTACGGGTGTTCCTAAATTATTTTAGTTGTACTTTTAATCAGCCAACTTCATTCTAAAGTTACTGCTAGTATATATTTTAGCAGTTCTAATTTCAAAGAAAATATAAAGAATAAGTTTTTGATTCTTCCTGTCTTTTCTTTTGGCATATTCTTGAAAATGCAAAATAAAAAGGGGTATTTTCGACATATTTTCTTTTTTATTTACAGAAAATGTAAGAACACAACCCAGGTAAGAAAAAACACGGAGGCGGAGAAGAAGTCTTAACAGAACACCAGTGCCAAAACTGGTTTTGCAAAAATATCGTTCTGGTAATTTCGATATCAGTGGAAGGTCAGCTGAAGTTGATGGCGAAAGAAAAACATTGGTTGAATCGAATTACCGAACAACAGTAGAGACATGAGAAATTACCACGAAAATAAATTTCTTGACGTCTATCGTTCATAATTGCGCGAAACGACTTGGTTTCATGTCAAAGTTGGACGTTTGGGTAAGAGATTTCCAAAGAAAGAGATTGGCTCCATCGTATTGATGTCTGAGATTTGCTGCTAATGCGTGAGGAAAATGATTCACTTCTGATGAGGATCATAACTGGGGATAAAAATGGACTACTTACAACAATGTTGAAGGCAAACGATCATAGAATAGAAATAGAAAAGAAATAGAAAGGAATAGAAAAGATAACTCGGCTCAAAACATTTTCGAAGCCGATATTCATTTAGAAAAAGTGATCCATTCTGTTTGGTAAGATATCAATGGAATTCTTTGTCAATCTTCTACCATACGATTTCACAATTAATTTAGAAATGCACTACCACTCGATGATTCCATAAATCAGAATCGACCACAATTGATTAATGAAAAAGTGTAGCTTTTCACCATGATAATGCCAGGCCTCATTTAAACTTGATAACCCGTCAGAAGCTGGCATAGTTTGAATGGGATATGTTTCATATCCGTCAGATCTCACCCTCGCATTATCATATTATTCTGATCTTTATAGAATTTCGTAAATGGGAAAGCTTTTAACCTTAATGTGGACGTCAAAATTACTTCAAACTTCTGATTTTGTCTGCTATCTTCCATCTTCTATTTCCTTTTTTATTCTGAATTCTTTTGATTGCCTTTAATTTTAATTTATACATCACTAGATAATGATCAGAGTGGATCTCAGCTCCTCTTTAAATTCTTGTATTTTTTTATTTCAATAGCAATGAAACTGAATGTTAAAAGAATCGTTCAAATGTTAAGAAAGCCCTGTTTACTACGCGTTTCAAGGAATTCACCTATCATCAGGTAAACTTGTGTTATTAACGAATGATTCTTTATGGGCCCGTGTTCTTTTGTTCGCACATTCGTATGTTTAAACGACAGTTGTAGGTATTGTTTTCTCATTAATGAAAGCTGTGAATAATTATTAACTTTATTTCTTCGTTAAATTATTAACATGGACAAGTTATACTTTGCATACAATAAATTAATATAAATGTAATAAGTATTAACAAGTTCAAAAGACAAAGGCACTTTATAGTGCCCACCAAGTTAAAATAATGCCAAAAATATACTTGAATACCTACATAAATGAGCACAGTATAAATTAAATGTTAATTCGGATATTTCATGAATATTAATGGTGAAGTTGTACCAGGTGATTCCGGAACGTCATTGTAACGTTCTTTTTAATAACGCTACGAATGCGCCGATATTATGAAAGCCCACGCGTGGCATTGGCTGCACCATTTACGGTCGACGTTAACCTGCTGCCATGTTGCATTATAATAGCACATTGAATGCAATGTGAGGCGTACATTACATACGCAATAGATCAATTAATATGCGACCATATAACAGTAATTCTATATAACGCGTAAGAGGAGCGCCTTTTAACATGTGTATTGTGTGTGCGTATATATGGTTAATGTGTGAGAGGCGATAGCCGTTGTTTACGTTCTGTTTTCAGACAGAAACAATCTCCGTTTAATTACACTTTGATGCCCGAGGTTGTCTTCTATTGGAGAAGGAGAGAACGGATATTTGAGTATTTCGTTTAGAAAATACGTCAATCATCGATTGTCTATTGACTGGACATTGTTTTTAGAAGAATGATGACGGAGAATCGATAATAATAATTAACAGTAATTACAGACAGAAATAAATGCGACAAACATAATTACGTGAATTTGAATAACTTGTTTTGGACAGACTTTAAAGAGAGTCCAGTCTAGAAAAGTTTATTTATTAATAGATTTGATTAATTCGAGCCAAAACAAAATTCGCAATACACACCACAATGTTTTATTTATTTTATTGTTTTTTATATCTAAATAAATTAATAAACAGGTATTAATCATATTTCTATTATTATAAATCATAATTACTAGAGTACATTCTTTATTGACAAACATTTTTTAAAAATTATAATACATATGGCTATGTATTTCTAGTCACGAGATGCAGATAATATTATAATCGATACGGCCATGTAAATAACTATACAAACATGTGTTGAAAACCCACTTTTTATTTTCGTGTGTACCTAATTATTCTTGTAATAAATTTCTTAGAACTATGCAATCCTTTTACATCAAGGGGTAAATATGTAACGGGTGTTTTTTTTTAGAGGTATAGAACTTTGAAATGGAATAAAACAAATATGATTTTTTTAAATTGACATGAAATTTACTTTATTCGAAAGATAATCTTCTGGCATTATAATTTAAATATGACTTCTGGCATATGACCGCCACGGCTGGCTCGGACGTAGTCTAATCTGGAAGGCCAATTTTCGATGACTTTTTCCAACATTTGTGGCCGTATATCGGCAATAACGCGGCGAATGTTGTCCTCCAAGTGGTCAATCGTTTCGGGCTTATCGGCGTAGACTAGCGACTTCACATATCCCCACAGAAAATAGTCAAGCGGCGTTAAATCGCACGATCTTGGAGGCCAATTCACGGGTCCGAAACGTGAAACTATGCGGTTACCAAACGTTTCCTTCAATAAATCAATTGTGACACGAGCTGTGTGACATGTTGCGCCGGCTTGTTGAAACCACAACTCCTGCACATCATGATTGTTCAATTGAAGAACGAAAAAGTCGGTAATCATGGCTCTATAGCGGTCACCATTGACTGTAACGTTCTGGCCAGCTTCGTTTTTAAAGAAGTACGGACCAATTATTCCACCAACCCATAAAGCACACCAAACAGTCAGTTTTTCTGGATATAACGGTGTCTCAACATACACTTGAGGATTATCATCACTCCAAATACGCCAGTTTTGTTTATTGACGTATCCATTCAACCAAAAGTGAGCTTCATCGCTAAACAAAATTCGATTATGAAAATCGGGATCAACGGCAATCTTGTTTTGGGCCCATTCACCGAATCTACGCCTTGCTAGGTGATCGTGTGGCTTCAATTCTTGCACGAGTTGGATTTTGTAAGCACGCAAACCTAGATCTTTCCGCAAAATCTTCCATAAAGTGGATGGACACATATCCAATTCCTGTGCACGATGGCGGATAGACTGATTCGGGTCTTCCTCTACGCTACGCTCTACAGCAGCAATGACTTCTTCTGTATGCATTGTACGACGTCTCTCTGGATGCGTGTTATCATTTAGAGTATACGTGGTGCGAAAACGTTCCATAGTTAATCGAATTAATTGCTCTGATGGACGATTATGTTGACCGTAATATTGACGTAGTGCGCGATACGTATTTCGAACAGAACCATGATTTTAAAAATAAATTTGCACAATTTGCAAGCGTTGTTCAGGCGTCAGTCTATTCGTGTTGAAATGACAAACCAGACTAAATATAAATCACTTAACAGCTGACAAAATGGCCGCCAGTTAAAAAAGTGTTGCCAACTTAAAGTTCTATACCTCTAAAAAAAACACCCGATACTTATACCTTAACATACTTCCAATTTGTTTTAATTTAAGAATGTGTTCTTCATTATCAAATGTTTCTTTAATTCAAGTTTAATATTATCATAAGATTTGCATATACAAAAAAACGACGTCATGTTCAACTAAAACAAAGTTTTGATAGAAATAAAAAGCATCCTAAGGTACTAAATTAATTGTCGTTATTTAGTAAATAGTTTTAAATTGTAATAAGATTTGCATCTACAAAAAAGTGGCGTCACGTTCAACTAAAACAAAGTTTTGATAGAAATAAATCATCATAAGGTACTAAATTGTCCTTATTTAATGAATAGTTTTAAATTGTGCATCTGTGTGTCAAGATTTTTACTTTAATCATAACCCTATTCATTAAAAGATATGTAACATTCCTTTTGTGTAATGTTTACAAGTGTAAAATTCCAAGCATAATTGAACAATTAAATATTATTTGTCGAATAAGTTAAGATAATGGAATTGAACGATATCTAAGCAATAATAAATCATTAATGTTCTTTTCGTTGCGGCTGACTAAGTGAGTCATAAGTCTTTACGACCTATCACGACCACGGGAGAGTCGGTGCATATTCCCTATACGTTCCATGGATTCGGTACTAAACCCTCCTCGCCGTAAGAAGAGAAGCAGTGATGATTATTTTTTCTATACATTGAAGGGTACCGAGAGAGAGACCAACCACCTTCAAGACGAGAAACGACGACTTTTTAAAAATCTGTCTATTGTTGTAGAAAAAAATTGTGTTATACATGTTATGTTAGTTATAATGGACCGCCCAGTTATGAACATATGCTTATGTATAGGTATATAAAGCTGTAGTTCTATAAACTTTAATGTATATGTTCCCAATACTCTGAAATTTATTTGGCAGAGAGGAGACAACTACTTTTAAGACGAGAAACGATTTCGTAAAAATCGCACTATCCGAAACAGGTTCGAAACATTGACTTCTCTAAATAAATATCTGAAATCCATCTTACCACATATATACTACTACTATTAGGAAATATATATTAATCTACAACATTAAAAAAGAGTGTGTAACACCAATTGTAACATATACTTTATCATTAAATAGAGATGCATATCATATTTTAACAGTATGAAGTATAATGTAGACAAAAGAATACTAAATAATAAAATATTGAAATAACCTATATTACCAGAAAAAAAATACATTGTTAAATCGAAACGACAATTTTATTTACAAATGTTAACACATCGATAATTTACGATTTTATTTTTTGTGCAAAACGTTGCTTTCAGTTGTTTCTAATAATAAAAGGTATTTATTACAATAATTAGTTTATTTGGAGATTTATTAAATTTAAATTAATTTACAAATTTATTAAGTTTGGATTTATAGATGCTTGAAATTTTCTTTTGATTTAAATGAAATTTTAAAGAAATAATTGTATTTAATTTTGATTTTGAGACATACAGCGTTGTGCATTAAACAAAGTTGGGTGATACCATCTCTCCGGTGTTTTTGTTTCATATCTTTATTTACTTTCTTCTTAATGGATTATCATTAGAATTCATCTAGAAGTCTATTGTAGGAGAATTTATTTAAATTTAAATTTTAAAACGTAAAGTAAAGATTATTACGTCGATTATTGATGTACTTAGTGGATGATATAGTATCTCCTCCTACAACAAATAGGCACAAGTTTTTATTCTTACTAGACTCAAGTTTAAGAGTAAGGGGGTAATTTAAGGGCTTAAGGTTAAAACCTCGTGTTATCCGGTTTTTTTTTTAAAACTCAAGGTTGGTTGAACATTTTTAATGACTAATCTGATGTATAAAACAACTTATTGATATATTCGTTGTTGTATTCAATTAATCTCAATTTAAAGCAGAATTTATTTTATTTATGAACATAAATAAAATATTGTATATGAATGAATGAAGATATTTACCTTTATTGTTTGATTTATTTGCAGAATATCAAATTTATCGGATGCCAAGCCGTTTCCTAAACGAACCTACTCTGAAATCTATAAGTTTTAAGAGTTTGTGTACGTATTTTCATCGTGAATATTCTATAGAGTGTTTGATATATTCAATTTATAATCATACACCCTTAATAGTGTGAATAATTAAAAATGGCTAAATAAAATCTTTTACTCTGTGCGAGTTTTACCGCGGACTCGGGTGTGGCACTGCCATTAATTATCTGCTGATTATGACAACTTAGTTGTCGAAATACGTATACAAAATACCAACATTGATGTAGCAAGGAATTTTATTTACCTTTTTTTGATTAATTCAACCAACCACAGTCTCGAATAAAATTTAAAGTAATTCACAGCAATATGTACATATATTATAAGATTCAAACGATGTTTAGAAAAGGATCTGTTTAAAAGTTGGCGCTGTCTAACATTTGAGGCATTCACATTCTGGAAACATGTAGAACATCTCCGCAGTCCTAAACAATGACGTCAATAAAGAAGTGCGTCTTACGTGCGGTCAAGTTATACGTCATATGTTTATTGATGCATGCTCTACTTACAACAAAATTCGTGTTGTTTCCATATTATATCCTATAAGAATGGAAAATTCTAGAATATTCGTTATGAACGCTTGTTTTCTCAAAATGATTCACAGATATATTTTTGAAATTAATCTCAGGGAACCAGATACATATATATTCAATAGATTAGTTTTCTCCAATAACAACACAAGTAAGAATAAAATATTTTCATTAGTTGATAATGAGCATTTATTTCTATTATAAATAGCTGTGTCATGAATGAATCCTTTATGTACAAAATTAAAAGTTAAATAACACTTTGACTAGATGTACGTGTTCGTTTTTCGACGTTTGTACTTACTAAATGAAAATAAGTAATAAAATAAATAAATAATATGCTTTAATAAAAGACACACGTATTAATATATTATTGCAGATCAGCTGATGTGACAAATATTTAATAGCGGTGATCACAAAATATTACTGTAATTCTAAAGTACACATTATCTCGAACGGTATTTTATTTTTCCTTATACTTATCTTTTAACAATGCAATATACAATAGTAGATGAAATTATATATATATACAAAGGGTACTAGGAAAGTTTGCAATATGACGCAACAATGAATCGTAGGAAGCTGCTTGTTGCTGCATGTTGAGACATGTTTATACGTGGATAGTAGCCGCCGCGTCTTGTAGATGAGCGCAGTTATTCATTAGCAGTGAGAGTGTAAAGTGCTTGAGATGGCATCGTGGCCACGAAATGATATAAGGGCAGTTTTGCGTTATAATTTCGTGCGTGGTTTAAACATAGACCAGTGCTTCGAAGAAATGACTCTTGCACTAGGTGATGTTTGGCCACATCGCACAACGATATTCAGGTGGTATAGAGAATTCCAAAGGGGAAATTTAATTGTGGAGGATGCTGAGAGGCCGGGAAGGCCACGAACGTCAGTTACGGAGGAAAACGTTATTACTGTGAGGAAAATGCTTGGCGAGGATAGGCGAGTGACCTACGAACAGATAAAGGGTACTTCAGGGAGAACTGGCTCCAAAGAAGGGGAGGAATAATTTTCATTAACTATCTTGAAAAAGGAAAAACTATCAACGGCGAGTATTATGCGAATTTATTGGAACGTTTGTACGAAGAAATAAAGCAAAAATCGCCGCATTTGGCTAAGAAGAAAGTGCTGTTTCACTGAGACAATGCACCAGCTCACAAATTCGTTATTGTAATGACCAAAATTAATGAATTAAAGTTTGAATTGCTACCTCATTCATCCTATTCGCCAGAAATAGCCCCCTCGGATTATTTTCTGTTCCCAAACTTGAAAAAATGACTCAGTGGTTAAAGATTTTCTAACGATGAAGAAGTGATGTCGGCAGATAATGGCTATTTTGACGAGCAAGACAGTTCTTATTATAAAAAGGGTATCGAACTTATTGAAAATCGCTGGGAAAAGTGTACAGAACTGAAAGGAGGTTAAGTTGAAAAATAAATAAACTTCTTTTCAAAATTTTTGTATTTTCTTTGTTGAGTCGGGTACTTCTGGGATCCCCTCGTATCTTGATTGAAAAATTCGATATAGCATAAAATTTCATAAATTCTTAATGAATAACAACCAAGAATTATAAAAAAATACCGGCACATGAATTAAATCAGAACAAGTAAATGCTTCTTATGTTCAAACAGGGGATTTAAAGTAAATTAGTTAAAATTTACCGCCAAGAAAAATGTGAAAAGGTATAGTAGAAATCCTTCGATAGATGGCGCCTTTACTACGTAGCGAAACGAATGCTACTAATTTCTGTACAATTGTTTTCTATTAATTATTGTTAAAAACGTCTTTGATAAAAATAAATGCCACATTAATTAGGAAAAAAAACGGTGTTTTAATTGTGTGTTCTTAAAAGAAACCTGAATGTAATGGGAAACATTTTAAAATAAATTAACGTTATTTTATTTTTACACATTATAAAAACTGTCGGATTTTATGCTTCACCAATTTCAGGAAGTCGACTGTTACATTATTTGTATTGTTGATTATTAATATAGTTCAACGCCCAAATAGAATTTTCACAGTAAAATTTTATGATTTATCACTTATGTTAATATAAAACTGTACGACAGGATGTATCCAGTGAGAATGTATCTGTTAAACTTATTTTTTTTTGTGTCTAGAATGTGGGCAAGGCGACAAAATGTACATTACTTGTGATTAATTGCTAATATCTGTATATGTGGTGTGAAGTGAGAAATATGCAAATTATTACTGATATGACTCAATTATAGTATACGCAGTGTAACGTACTTGAAAGCATTTTCAAAGTAATTATTATATTTCATTTGAATTAGTTAATATCCAACATTAAGTTTTATAATGTTGGAAGGGCAAAAGATGATTATTTTAACATAGTTCGCATTACAAATGTCGATATAGTCAGGTTTCACCTTGAATAAACTTAATTATGCGAATATAGCATTAGATGAAGAATGCGCAATTTCTGCATATATGTAAACACATTCCTTCCCCACGTCACACTCAGTTTGCTGAAGCAACTGTGGAAACACGCCTAATGTTTCAAATATTTAACTGATATTATCCACTTTGCGACTTTACGATTTATAAATTTACAACTTATTATTTCTTTTACGTATGTACATAGTATAAAGCGCACGCCTATGACGCGCATCTCAATTAGGCTTCTCTATTCATAACTCATACGAGAATAGTTTGACAAGTAGTGAGAATAACACATAAATGGCGCTCTAATTGGTAAAAAAAATGCACTGTAATTTAGGTTGCCTATTTATATGTTCACATTCCGATATTTAGATAAATCGGTTGATTAGTTTATTTTTGACAGCTGATTGAAAAAGAAGCAACACGTCGTTTCGTTCAAATGGAAAAAGCAGAGTATGGTGTGGTGATTAAATACTTCGTAATTAAGGGTATGAAAGCTACCGAAATTAAAGATGAGTTACGGGAAAGATTAGGTGAATCTGCTCCATCATCCGCCACAATAAGTAGATGGGTAAATGAATTTAAACGTGGTAGAACAAGCTGTGTTGATGAAGCGCGTTCTGGAGCATCCAAAATCGTGACTGCTAAGGAAATGATTACAAAAATCCATAATATTATTACGCAAGATCGACGACTCAAAGTGAGAAAGATAGCAGACATGGTAAACATTTCAACAGAACGCGTACACCACATTTTAACGAAAGAATTCTCAATTAGGCTTCTCTATTCATAACAAGCTTTCGGACAAGATGAGAATAACACATAAATGGCGCTCTAATTGGTAAAACAAATGCACTGTAATTTAGGTTCTCGTTTGCGCATTTCCAATAAGTGTTTGGACCTTTATAAGCGGAATCCGGTTGATTTTTGTAGGCGATTTGTTACTTGCGATGAAACTTGGATACACTACAGTACACCCGAAACTAAACAACTGTCGAAACAATGGTTAGAACGTTGTGCTGCACCTCCAAATAAAGCGAAAACCACTTTATCGGCAAACAAGGTGATGGCATCAATTTTTTGGGATTCAAAGGGCATTTTGCTCATTAATTACTTTCAGAAAGGTGCCACAATAAACGGACAATATTATGCAGAACTTCTACAAAAATTAAATGTTGAGATTCGTGCTAAACGGCCAGGAATGGCAAAGAAAAAGATTCTGTTTCACCAAGACAGCGCTCCCTCGCATACCAGCACTTCATTTCCAATTAGTACCGCATGCGCCTTATTCGCTGGATCTAGCCCTTTCCAACTTCCACCTTTTTCCAAAATTGAAAACGGCACTAGGTGGAAAGAAATTGTCGTCTAACGATGAGCTCATTATCTTCGTAAATGAGTATTTGGCAAGCCTTCGGGAATCGCATTTTAGAGATGGCATATGGGCATTGGAGCACCGTTGGAATAAATGTATTGCTCTTTTAGAAGAATATATTGAAAAATAAAAATTATTTTGTATTTAAAAAATTCGTTTTTCTTTTCCATTCACACTACTTGTCAAACTACCCTCGTACATAGCACATTTAAAAAAAAGAAATTAAACGAGTAAATGACACTAACATTGTGACCAGAGACTGTATATTATCTACGCTGTTTCATTTATTATTCATGAAAGTCCTGACATAAAACAACAAAAGAAAAACACGTACATTTAAATTTTTGCAGACGAAAACAAGGCTGCTTTATGTACGAAATTAATAATAACTACATAATTCTCCAACTAATCATTTTGCGTGATAAACATTCAAGTACCTATTTATTGTAAATTCTATTCAATTAATTACTTCTTTTTAGTTATATTATTTCGCCTTTGGACATTTAATGGTTCGCCAAACCTATTTTTTTTTCTTTATATCCTTAACAAACAGTCAATGTCACGGTCTATTATTAAAAAAAAAGTACTTCTAATATTCTTGTACAATACACACATTTACATATGACTAATCGTTTACAGCCAGGCATTTCGTCGTGCCACCACGAATTAAAATCACCGCGTCGAGACAACGACGGTTTACCACTGATCATTGTTCGAATCTCTGATCGATTCGTGAATTGCCTTTGTGTTTCTATTATGTTAAGAGTCTGTATAATAAGATTGAATTTCGATTTCGTATTTAAAAGCATAGGCTTTACTGGATCTTTTAAAGTGTTATATTACATATTTCCTTTTAAGGGCATTCAATCGGAGAAGTGGAGGTTTAAAAAGAATATAAGATTATCTTAAAACATCTCTATAACATCACGGAAAGGTATTGTGTTTAATAGAAGTATTATTTACGTGAATCTTTGCTGATTCTCGCAAAACGTATTTTAAACATTTTTTTAGCAAACTCTGTAATACATTCGATCTCATTATCTTTTTATTTAAATTCCGAGAGACACGTACAGCCATGAGAGTGGTAATAAAACCACCTCCTTTAATAGAGGTACAAAAGGTCTGAGTAGTTACATTTCATAAACTTTGCGAAAAGCACATGTATTCCTGCAAAATAGTCTGCACAACAAGCTAACATTTTTTAAAAAAACTAAATAATTACATCGACTTTACTACCTCGTCAAAACTAAGAAAGAAAGAAAGCCAAAATTCTGTTAACAGACCTAGCTTTGTGGTAGATATATTACTTGCAATACCAAAAAATTATCACATACGCAATATTTATTTTTAAAAAGAAAACGTGACACTACGTCGTTTTCAAGTTTTTTGTTTTCATGACAATAAAACATAATGACTTAGGTTAAGTAATATTGTTACAACAATAAAAAGATGACAACGTGATAGATTTTCCTTAGGCTTGTGAACTCACCAGTTTGAACTGAATATTTTTGTCCTTGTCTACCTGAAGATGTGAAAGCATACAGACTTGTTCATTCTAGAATTAGCTATGCGCTGTCCACAAGTGGAAAGAGTGCAGTTAGGTTAAAGCGCGCGAGAAAGGAGGATAGAATATCTCTCACTGGCAGTTTCGTTTTCTCCCACTTTTGTATTGCAAACAACTTCCCCTACTTTCTCGCGTTTATTTCAAGAATATTTTATTAGTTTCACGCCAAACGGCAAAACATTTCAAGAAAATAGCCATGTTTGAAAATCTTTTTAATTTTTAGAATTTTCTATTTCATTTATTTCAAGAATATTTTATTAGTTTCACGCCAGACGGCAAAACATTTCAAGAAAATAGCCATGTTTGAAAATCTTTTTAATTTTTAGAATTTTCTATTTCATTTATTTCAAGAATATTTTATTAGTTTCACGCCAAACGGCAAAACATTTCAAGAAAATAGCCATGTTGCATTTTATTAAAAGATTAGAATAATTTATACAATTCAAAAATGTTATTACGTATTGTCAATGCAAAACATTTACAGCCCCGAAAATGCACACATCATTTTATTAACGATGGTCAAGATCTGAATTTATACATTCAAAAATCACGCGTAACACGCGAGAAAGTAGGGGAAGTTGTTTGCAATACAAAAGTGGGAGAAAACGAAACTGCCAGTGAGAGATATTCTATCCTCCTTTCTCGCGCGCTTTAACCTAACTGCACTCTTTCCACTTGTGGACAGCGCATATCTAATTCTAGAATGAACAAGTCTGTATATCCAGGCTAAACAACACAACTGAAACTTTTCGGCATTCGTCTATGAAGATGATTGATGATGATGAAGTATTGAAGAATATCGTTCTGAATTTAGGCAATGCAGAAGTTATAAACGAAATCGAAAGATACAGAAGATACGTGTTCCAAAATTAACACGTGGTAAAACTAAGAATAATTTAACCTAGATAGTTTGGATAACGGAGTGCGTGAAACAAGAAAGTATATTTAGTAACTTCTTATTTATAGCTACAATAGTTGAAATAGTAAAGAATCAAAAGGGATATTAATAAAATATAGAAAACTAGAAGTTGTTGAAGGTAATAAAACTAACTCCTTTAATAAAGGTCCAAAAAGTCTGAGTAGTTCATTTACATTTCATAAACTTTGCAAAAACACATATATTCTTGCAAAATAGTCCGCACAACAAGCTAACATTTTTTAAAAAAAACTGATAATTACATCGACTTTACTGCCTTGTCAATACCAAGAAAGAAGAGAGCCAAAATTCTGGTAACAGACCTAGCTTCGTGACGAACCTCTTTGGAAGAGAATTGAGTGATCTCTGTTATTTCGTAATAAATAAGTAAAACACACTGTCTAAATTTCAAACTATGTTATATATTAACTGCGATTATTGTCATTTGTTAGGACATTATCGAGCTCTTGCTCGATGTCCTATCTAATGTCCTCAGTGTTTTATTTATTCTTTAATGTAACGCAATTTCACAAAGTAATGACCTTAACAATCAACAAGATAAATCCGACTTTATTTAAGAAGTTATTGCTGACACATGACACTTGTAAATGTTATTTGCAAAAATTTCCAGGAACCGACACTAAATTCATTTTCATTTTTTATGACGAGCTAAAGATCTTTTACATTTACAAAACATTGGAGATATTAAAGAATTTAAATTATAATTCGAAGAAACAAAAATTTGCTGAAACAATTCTAGTGTTTTACAACAAAAATTATTTACAGCTTGTAATTAATTTACAGGTCACGTATCCTCTTCGTCTATCAGTTATTTGAAATTCTATTTTTTTTATAGCGAAATGTTCTAGTTTGTGATATTTTTTTTTAGTCCGAATTTATAGTAACACTCTTCGTTCAGCAATGATTTAAATGTGTCTCCTCGTTTTCACGTTCTTTATTCTTCGTTTTATTTAACAACAAACGTTATTATTATTGCTTAATATCTAATATTTATTTATATAATATGTACCAGTGACGTTCACTTTATTTATCGATATTTCACAAAGAACTAGTAAAATTATTGTAATAACATAAATTGAAATTTTGTTAATAAAATTTTTCTATGAAGCAATGTTTTCCTTACTTTTTACTTTTATATAAATATTTTCAAAAACAGCATCAGTGAGGTAGACGTAAAATAAGGCTAGAGATTTAAGGCAGAAAATGAAAATGCTTAAATTCCAATAACACTTCAGCAAGATGTAATTAAGCACTTAAGGTTGGTGTAAATGATAAAAATACAAATCCTTCTCTCGTGTATTTTTTTAAATCACTTAAGATAGATATATAACCCTTTTCCACTTTAATTTTCGTATTTTTATACGTATTTCGACAACTAAATTGTCATCATCAGCAAATAATTAAACACAGTGTGCGTTTTGGCTTTCGACTGTACAGATCGTGTACGTAATTTGTTTCTTGCGGGTTATTACCGTAGTTTTCCAGATGCGACACTGTTTAATTATCTGCGACTTAGTTGTCGAAATACGTATACAGAATACAAAAATTAATATGGAAAGGGGATATATATCCACTTTAAATAACGTTAATCAACTACAGGTTCCATCAAAATTACGACCTTTTCCTGGTGATTGAAACACTTTATATTTCTTACTGAGAATGACAACTTAATTATTAAAATGGGAAAATATTTTCAACTAAATATTGTTAGAGTTATATCCGCCTTTATGTATTATATTAAACGAATATATTTAATTGCTTAAATTGTTAATATTAAAACATATAGTATTTTTTTTTTCTAGGTTGAAAAGATTAAATAACAATAACAAAAAAACAAATGAAATGGCTTCAACTTAAATTTGAGTTATAAGGATTACACAAAAATACCAAAGACAAGGTAAATATATTGGTCAAGTTAAAGATACTCCAATAAACATCATTTAAAAAGTAAATATAATGACTTTTGTAACTTTTATAAATGCTCACAAGTTGGGTTTTAGTTTCTCGAATATCATAGCGTTTGTACAAAAACAAATATATAATTTTGCACATTTACATTACAACATCAACAGCATATTCTATATTTGGCTACATCACCAGATGCAACAGGAAATTATGTATTTATGAAAACTGCTCTGAAATACATAAAAGACTTCTAAATACTCCAAAAAAATTGAATTTTACCATTAATACTTTGAGACACGGTAGAATAAAAGGAGGTCCAGACTTGGTAAAAAATTATACTTTAACAAATATTATTCATCAATTCATATGGAACAATGAAGTTATTTCAAGTCCCACCCCATAATTAAAATGTTAAATGACTTTTTATTTAATTTAATGTTTCTTTTGTAATTTTACTTCCTTATTAGTTAAAATAAGCAAGCAGTTAAATTATGTAATAGTTCAATTTCTGTGCAACATTTTATTGTCTAAAATTCCGTGCTTCAAAGAGTTAAACAGAGCTATTTCTTAAAGATGTTACACTGTATGTACGCAACTTTATCATTTCTATTGTAGATAATTAAAGTATTTTTTATAAATTGTGTAGCTTTTAGAAGATGAGAAAATATGTTACTTGCATATTCAAAATTACTTATTTTTCTAATCATATTTGCAGAAATAAGAGAAGAAATAAAGACAGAAAGATTTTTAGATTGATCAGCGTTTGGTTCTAGTACATGCATTGCAATAATAGTTATTAAATATAACTGAATCATTCTGAAAAATACATGTATTAAACAAATTACTGAAAAGTAAGGATAAAATTGATAATCGTCAAAATGGAAGTGCAAGAATTGTCACAAATAACATCGGTAAACCCAAGAATTTATTTCGAAATAAATTTTTTTCTTCGAAATAGAATTCTCCCACGTATTAATTCAGTATTAATTCTAAGAAATTTTTCAGTTTGCTCAGCATGTAAAATTAATGTTGCAGACAGCGGTATTTGGGACAATATAATCGCATAACTATTTTAAATTTTCTAAGAAATAAATTTAAAACTGTGTACCAAATATCTTTGTATAATTCCTATTCTTTAAAGCATCGCATTTTTTTTGTCAATGCAATAATGAATATTTTAATTATATTTTTTAAAAATTTATAAAAAATGTTATGTTATATATTGTTTTTTTTATTTTTTATTTTTAATTTTAATTTAAAAACACTTTCTTCTTTAAAAATATTCATATATTGCATAATATTGTATAATTTAATATAGATTAAAATTTTTTTTTTTTTTGAGAACACTGGAAAAGATTTTATCAACTCTTGTAACAGAAAAAAGGAACAATTTTAAAAATTATTACTATCTGAGATTTAAAAATAATTATATTGCTTTTAATAGTAATTTTTTTAGATTATTTATAATAAATTTGAAGGTTTTATAGGTTCTCAGTTGTATTACATTTTAAAAATTAATGTCATTGAATATATTTCTCTTAAAAAATATATTCTATATGAACAATATTAATATACATAATATATATAAAGGAATCGTCAATATTTAATTAATCAGAAATATATTTTTTTAATAACTAAAGGATGATATATAACCCCTATATAACGCACAGTGTGCGTTTTGGCTTTCAACGGTACGGTTCGTGTGCGGAATTTGTTTTCGTCCGGGTATTTTGCCGTTGTTTTCCAGGTGCGAGACTGTTTAATTATCTGCTGATGATGACAACTTAGTGCGAAATACGTATACAGAATACGAAAATTAATGTGGAAAGGGGTTATGTATCAACCTTTAGTGATTAAGTTAATGGCTCCATCCAAATTACCAATTAGAAATATATTAATTCAATATGAAATAATGTTTTTTTATATTATTTTCATTGTATTTAACTATCCTATTTAATATTATTTTTTTAATTTCTTTATTTTAAATTTTTTTTTTGAATTAGTTGTTTATATAAATGCAGCGTCCTTTAATTTTTTATTATTTTTATAGCATTTAACTATGATAATAATTTTTTTTTTAATTTTTTTTTTTAAAATTTGTATTAGCAGCTTTATATAAATGCAGTGCCCTTCAATTTTTTCATTATTTGTATAGCAGGTAATATATAACCCTGATGATGACAACTTAGTTGTCGATTACTGGGTTATATATAACCTGATGATGACAACTTAGTTTAAATACGTATACAGATTGTTTCTTTAATTAATGTGGCAAGGGGTTATATATCAACTTTCAGTGATTTAAATTTGTATAACATTTGACTATTCTACTTCATATTATTTTTTTTAATTTTTATTTTTTTTCATTTTTCTTGTATTACTTGCTTCACATAAATGCAGTACCCTTTAATTTTTTTTATTATTTTTATAACATTTGACTATCTTATTTAATATTTTTTTTAAAATTTTTATTTTTTAACATTTTTGTTAGTTTTTATATAAATCAAGTGCTCTCTAATTTATTTTCATTATTTTCACAAAAATACCTAGCTTATTTAATATTATTTTTTTGAATTTTAATTTTTGAAAAGTTTTGTTTAATTAGATGCTTTATATTAATGAAATGACCTTTAATTTTTATTATTTTCATATATGCATAAATTATTCTTAATAAAGGACATGTTATTTATTAATAATGTTTAATAATAAAATTAATTTTCGTAATACTTTTTATAATAATTAATGTATATATTATATTCGTTAAATTTAAAATTATTGTTTGATGCAGTATATATTATAGTATTATTAAAATACGTTTATTAATTTAAAGGAAAAAAAAATCAATTCAAATTCGTATACATTATTTTTAATTCTTTTCCAACTTCTTTAACAACAGCATTTATTTCCACGTTATGAGTTTCTGTCGTAAACCATCATTAAAGTCTCCGCGGAAAAGTCGCCGATTTCAACGCCGGTATATTATTTTCCGTCATTCACGTTCACCGGTAATGAAATGATTCGCTTAAACTTTTATTTTTGCATAGAAAAATACACAGAAAAATTAATAAATTACGATATTTTACTACCTTGAAAGTGATATATTGGATATCTAGTTTCTTAAAACGTGATAGAGTAGAAATCAAGGAAAAGTAATTCACATTATATATCTGAATATAACGATTTCATTTTTACACGCCATTGCATATTAATGCATAATTATATATCCTTATTCAGTTGTTTAACATTGACTAAGTAAATGTCAAAACAATCACCAAGAGAACGATCTGGCTAATATCTATTTACACCATCGCGTAAGTACCGTATGAAAATGGTACGTATAGAGTGTATGAGGTTACGAAGTGTACTTTTAGTTATATCGGCAATTTATCCACTAAGAACTTACCTTCTTTCTTTTGGACGATGAGCGAAAGAGGCTGTGAATCCCCAAGAAGTTCGTTCTTCGAGGCGGCCGCATTCTGCAACTCCAACAGCCTCAACTGTTGCTGATGAAGTCGGTTTTTTATCAAGAATATCTTCGGCATGTTGGTTTAATCCAAAAAAGAGAGAATATGGTTAAGTTATCTCTAAGACAAGTAGACAACACTAACACATGATGATAATCCTTTTATTTGTTTTTGTTTTTTCTCAAACACACACATTCCGGTATCACTTTAAAATTTAAATAATGTTTATTTATATTTTAGTCCCACACTGATGGGTTGCAGTCACCTGTTATCGTTAATGTCAATAAAATGTTGTCGTCTCAGGCCATCACCGCTGTTTATCTCGTCAAATACTACAGAGTCAACAAATATACCTACATTTACAACTATGTTTTAACTCATACATTCAAGTCACACGTATACAGGTTTCGATTCGCGTGTTTCACTCGTGAAGTCCTTGCTAAGACTGATGACCGCAGAGGCCCCAGCCAAAGTGAACCGTTGTGCAGGCCCCCGACGTCTGTGCCCCCCCATCGAACCTTTTTGTCGTTTATTCGACCTGTTGAGGTTATCTATTCTAACTTACTTGGCAACTGGTATACATACAAATAAACTATTGACAATAATTTCAGAGTATATAAACATAGGGGAAAAAGATTTTTTATTTTTTTTTTTATATTAAACATTTAACATTAAATTATAAATTTTTTTTTAATGTTTTAAGCGATTTAAATCAAGTTTAGATAGGTAGACGATGTGGGTATTTTTTTGCTCCAGTTATCGATGATTTAAAATGAAGAAAAAGTAAGGATATGAAGCATTAATATCAATTACTTCATAGCAACGGAAGTAAATCTAGACTTTTGCATATATTATCTACATGCTACATATTGTCATCGATTAAACTATTTGGATATTACGTAAATAATTTTAACTTTTAATTTTTTATATATCGCGTTTCATAATTCATGACATAGAATTAGCACTTTAATTAGAAGATATAGTTTTGCTACTGCTTCCGATGTTATACCAAAAGTGAGTTGCACGAAAGCAGTAGCAGCAGTTAAGCACTGAAGATGTCCCATGCAAGTGGATATAAAACGTCGGCAGTAGAAGCACCGGAAACCATGATGAAGAAAGTACTGACAACGTTTCAGTTAGTTTCAGTGCAATAACGAAATCACTAGCAGCAGATGAGTTAAACTAAGAAAGTTTAATCACTGAAGGTTGATATATAACCCCTTTCCACAATATTTTCGTGTTCTGTATACGTATTTCGACAACTAAGTTGTCGTCATCAGCAGATAATTAAACAGCGTCGCACCTGGACAACTACGGCAAAAATACCCGTACGAAAACAAATTCCGCAGACAATCTGTACCGTTGAAAGCCAAAACGCACACCGAAATTACCTTCTAAGAAAGTTGTTGCATTTTCATGAAAAAACAAAAGAATTTTTTAAGTTAAATTGTTGATTAAACAAGCATTGTACATAGAAGAAATATATCATTATTTAATTAAACTAAGCTTATGTTAGATCCCCGAATAAAAGGAAGATGGGACTAATTCCGTGATATACGAAATATTTGAAGAACCTCGGATAAATTAATTTATTGAAACATGCAAATTTCAGAGAATAAGACACCTGAATAGAATGAAACAGAATAAAACAATTAAAATTATATTGTGTAAAGTTTGGACAAGTAAAAGGAAGATTTATATGCCAAGAGAAAAATGAAGTCGACATATATGTGAAGACTTAGAAGAAATAGAAATTAGATACTACAAAATAATTAATGGATAGAACGAAATTGAAAATATTTACAAACTAATGGGTATAAATGGTTTGCAAAAGCTTTCTGTACATAATTTTAGGTTATAGCGTCTTTCAGCTTTTTGCAATAATTTAGAAAAGGTAATGAAATACGATAATATGGTAATTTCGATGAAAATATTTATTTATTTACTAAGGAGCCAATACTACATTATATCAACTAACAGATAAAATTATTCAATATTACATTTTGCGAACTAATAGATAATCTTTTTCCAAAAGAAAGCAGTGATTTAACATTCGCGTATACCCTTTGAAAGTCTAGGAATTTGCAAACTAAATCCCTTCGTTACAATAAAAATGATAGTCCTGGCAATGCTACATATCATCGCCCTATTCTTACCTCAGAATTGTTTCCAAACACTCACTTTACAAGAACATGAGTGGAACTGTAGTCAGCAAAACGCCATTGATGTTCAAGACAAATCAGAATACCAACCCAAAAACTTCAGATTATTAATCTAGTAACACGTCCACTAGACTACCACAGAATTATAAATTAAAACTGTATCTAGAGAAAATAAAGTGGTACTGAGTAACTGTAACAACTAATTAGAATTATTAAAAAGCACATAGGTGAGAAAAATAAAAGAAAAGTCAATTGGAGTGTCATGGGCTCATGATTAGAATGAAAACGGGTAGAATTACAATGAAAAATAATGGAAGCTAAAGACATAGGTAAGAGGCGGTGAGGTAGCCCAAGAAGAAACTGAACAGACCAAATCAGAGAAATAGAAACTAAAAAGGGAATGACATTAAAGGAAATGAAAATATTAGAGCGATTTGCTCTATTTGAGTATCGATTTCGGTATCTGAAACCACCCGCTGACTTACTGAATTGCTTGAATATCTTGCGGATTTAAATTTAATAAAATCTTTTTTGGTAGAAACTAAAAATTGATCTACTTTTGGATGACTGTTTCTGATAAATTCCGCTGCAAGATAACATGCATGGAGCAATTGAGGATAAGATTGTTTTAGTAACTTTCCAGCTTTAACCATATTTGAACCCCCATCTGTAACTGACATTACGAGTTGAGTTGTTGAGCTTCCCAATGGTATGTTTCATAATTTCTACTATCCTTTTCGCGTTTGTCTTCTGTAATATTCTATTACGAGAGCTAAGGAAATCTCACCATTTTTTAAAGTGCGCACTAACACATTTTAAATACTACCACCTACCATCATTCATATTTTTGATTTTTTAACTCTGCTCTTATTTGATCCGTAATCGTGTTTTTCACCCGAGGAAAATTATACTGTAATTGACTTCTTGTTGGCAGTCTCCATTCCGGCACGTATTTCCCCCAAAAGTTTCGAAATTCTTCATTGTCTACAATATTTTGTGGAATGTTGCACACACTTAACATAAAAATAAAATCATATAGATATATATACTATGGTATATCACGTTGCGCATTTAACCGGTGTTGTTTGCTATTAACATGTCTCTTAAACCCAAAAATAGTGTACGGTAAAATGTAGATATTGCAAACAATAGAGTTAATAATAGTGTCGGTGTATTCCAATGTCGAAAATCGGTTAATAAATCTATTAGCACTCATCGAACATATCAAAGAACGCTGTCGATTCGCCATAATCAATCTAATCCGGCATTCATACACATACCATACGCATATGAATCTCGACTTCGGATATATCCGACCGCTTTCGAAATATATCATCGCCGCCAATGAGTGAGCACTCGTTTCTGCAGACTTATTCACTAGATAGTATATAAAAATTCTGCTTGCAGTTTGTAAAGTCTTTAACCCAATAAAATCTAATCTATAAGTGTTTTATGGATTTTGATTAATTTACAAGGAAACTGTTAAATTAACCTAGTTATTACCTTCCCATAAATATCGTAAATATAAAGACAATGTAATCTACTTTTGATTACTATAATTCGTTACAATTCCTTAAGATTTCGTATTGCAATCTAATCTATACCAATTTCCGGTGTTAACTGTACGTTATGGTGTAATTATTTCCTCATTTTATCATCGAGTCAAGTCTCATGACGGAGAAACTCCATAAACATCCGCAAACGGGTCCAATTACAGCCATTATATAAGTTGGATTAACAGCGGACCTTTAAATAGGTATACCATTTCCTTTCCTATTTTCCAAGAAATTTCATCAATAGAAGGATGTATAGGACATTTTATAAATACGTAGAATGTATATAAATTATACTACCGACGCAGTAAATTAACAGAATTCTGTCTTTGGTTGGGTGTGTCTTAAATAAACTTCCACGACTTAATTAAATATTTTGTAAGATTAATTAAAATCAAAAATTGATCATAAAAGTAAACACTGTGTTTCAAGAATGTAATTATATTTTAATCATTAAGAGAATTACTAACGTTTTTGAATTCCTAGCTCAAAGAGGAATTATTTCGTGAGATTTATTATTCAAAACCAAGATCGAAGACAATAACACACGCCAGCTTTAACCGAGACAAATTTAGGACACAGATATTTAAACAAGGGACTCAATGACTAATTATGTAATCTAAGGGTCTGATTTAATTTAATTTTATACAACCACATTGTTTGGAAGCTAATCAACAATTAAGAAAAGAGAAATTTTCTCTTACTCTAAATATTTAAATGTTTTGTATGGTAATTTGGTGACGTAATTAAATATATGTAAGTATACAAGATGTACCGAAAAGTCATTACCGGTTTTTCCAACAGATGTCGCTAAGCTTAAGTATGCAATGTTATGGATTTGACACACATGTCATTTTATTCTACTGATATCAAGCTTCAAAGCCAAACATGTTATATTTTGCGAAAGTAATACCGTCATAGATTTATACCTTTTTGAAAATATTGAGTTTCGTGCATGAAAAAGTGCATTTGTGGCACGCATTACTTTTCTTATATAATCAAAAGGAAAAAGCCGCTGAAAGTCATCGTTTGCTGGTAGAAACTTACGGTGACCATGCTCTAACCATAAAAACATGTGAGGCGCGGCTACGTCAATTCAAAAGTGTCGATTTCGATGTGCAAGACAAAGGACATTTTGGTAGACCGAAAAAGTTTGAAGATGCGAAACTACAGGAGTTATTAGAAGAAGACTCAACCCAAACTCAAAAACAATTGGCGGAAGTGCTAAATGTGGCCTAAGAAACGATTAGCGATCGATTACGAGCAGCGGGAAAAATCCAAAAGATGGGAAAATGGATGCCATATCAATTGAATGACAGGCACTTGAAAATCGAAAAATCGTTTGTGAAATGCTAATTCAAGGGTATGATCGGCAGTCATTTTTACATAGAATAATAACAGGTGATGAAAAACGTACCTATTTCGAGAACCCTAAGTGCAAAAAATCACGGTTATCACCTGGCCAAGCCGGCTCATCGACTTCAAAGCTGTTGTCTCCATTTTTGGATATGATATGGTTAGGAGCAGTATAACTGGTAGCACCACATGGAACCACATAATCTCTGGAAATCGAACCAGTTCTTATCTCAAAAATGTTGTGACCATGTTTGTGTAACGAACTGCCGTAACGGTTGTAGCATTTTCTCGTTCGTCTTCAAAAAAGAATGTTCCAACAATAACAGATGATGAAAAGGCACATCATAGTGTTACCGTAGGACTATGCAAAGGTTTCTCATGTAAGAGAAGCGGGTTTTCGACTATTTTGTTTAGATGAAAATGAGCTTCATCTGACATAGACATGTGATGGATTAAGTTTTCGTCACCATCCAAGCGCTGCCACATTTCTTAACAAAAATTCATGCGAGACACCAAATCAGCTTCTTGTAATTCTTGAACAATTTGTATCTTATAAGGGTTAAAACTTAAGTTTTATGTAAAATTCGACGTATCGACGGTTCAGTGCTACTGCATGCTTCTTCGCAGAACATTTCGGACTACTCGCTATGGCTCTAATCAAAGTTTTCTGGCGTTCTAACACTTCTTGTTGCTCCTTTATGTTTTAAATTTAAAGTAGATCCAGTTTCTTCAAACGTTTGTACTCATACATTAATTGTGTGAATAGACAGTGACCGCCCATGACGCGGAATATTGAACTGAGTGCGAAATAACGTTCTTATAGTGGTCGCGGAATGAACAGTTTTATAAAACGCTTTTACACAGAAAGTACGAGGGAGCGTTTTTATATTCGCGGAATGGGGGACAAGGGGTGGAAATAAAAAAAACAAATTATTTTTCTTTTTCAATATATTCACCTGCAAGACGGATGCATTTTTCACATCCTTCAATTAATTTATTTACCCTCATAAAAAAATGATTTCTCTTTATCTGCAAAATACGCCGAAACTGTCTCCTTGACTTCATCATCGGCAGTAAATTTTTTACCCCGCAGCTCTTTTTTCATTTTCGGGCGCGTTGTCGTGCAAAAGCACCTTTTGTCAATTTTCCATGTCTTTTCTCTTTAATGGCTTCTTTTAGTCGCTCTAATATTGAAGCGTCATATTCTCCGGTTATAGAAACACCTTTATCTTTATAATCAATCAACAATATTCCTTCTGAGTCCCAAAATACCGTTGCCATGAGTTTCCCAGCTGATTGTGACACTTTAAATTTCTTGGGAGGTGCTGTGCCCTTTTTATGCCACTGCATGGAGTCTTGTTTGGACTCAGGTTCATAATGATGAACCCAAGTTTCGTCTCCAGTAACAATTCCACTCAATACACCATCCTTGTCTTCATTACAGAGGTCCAAAAATGCACGCGAACACTCTACGCGCTGTTGGTTTTGCGGCGGCGTGAGCATTCTCGGCACCCATCTTGCGCTGACCTTAGACATGGACATGCCAAGATGATCGTGTAGGATTTTAAAAATTGTTGTATCGGATACTCCAATCATTTCTGCGAGTTGTTTCTTCTTTAGTCGAGCATCTTCGAGTACAATTTGTTCAACTTTTTGGATAAGTGCTGGCGTGGTCACCTCAGTGCTCCTGCCCGGCTTCGGGTCGTCTTCAAGGGATTCCCTTCCTTGTTTAAATAAACTATGCCACTTGTATACCATGTTTTTTCCTGGACAAGAGTCGCCGTAAACCAATGACATCTCATTCATTATGGTAGCGACTGATTTTCCTTGCCTGGTAAGGAACTTTATAACGGCACGATATTCGATTTTTTCCATATTTCACTTTTCACTCCTGATTATGTTACTTGGTTGACGATAGCTCAAAGACTAACTGTCTAATAACAATGAAACTTCGTATTTATACTAATCATGAGTCGCTGCACAGGCCACGCCCCCAATGCGCCTACTCACCCCTCTACAACCCGCTCATTCCGCGAATATAAAAACGCTCCCTCGTACGATGAACACCATGTTTACTAAATGACGTTCAATGACACAATATACCATTAACTTCAGCACCCTCACCTAAACGTCAAATGATTAACAGAGTTTTTAATTTCCCTGCTTCACTGACGAACCCAGTAATTTGATCCGCCGATTATGTAAACACATCGCGTTGTCGTATCTTTTTCGGTTCCGGAGAAGGACCATTGCCAAACGCGAATTCTGCTTTAGTTTTGTTTTTAGTGTTTAACTGGCTATTAAAAATCCTTTAAAAATCGTTTTGTAAATTTTTCTTGAATTCGTTTTAGGTAATGTAAGGGTAATAAAAGATTACCTTCTGTTAGTATGACTATTATTAAACTATTACTATTATTACTAGTATTACAGCATACATATATCTTTTTAATTACATTTAATTATCGTAAATTCATTATTGAAGATCATAAATATCTAATGCATAGCAATTTGCGAATAAGCCAAGCACCTGTTACGTATTATTACGATTGACATCTCTTCAGACACTAACAGGTGTCAAAATTAACAAAAGGATTTACCGACGGTACGAAACTGTTTCATACAGCAGGGAGATACGTGTGTATATGATAGAGAGAGAATTTTCGCCGAACAGACATGAAACATCGAATGAGGTTTACCTGCAATAAACTTGGAGATTGGTCATGGTATCTCTTTCTATTGCTCTTGCCAGTAGGAATGCCAAGATCACGGTCTTGGCTTTGGCCGCGTTGCCTGCTCATTTTAAAGCGGTTCTTGCAACCGTATCGCGAGCTGTACCACTATTCTAAAAGGCAACGCCGCGTGTATTTCATATGTGTGCGTTTATATTGTATACACAAATATACGTAAAAGTATATTTGTATTGTAGTGCTTGACAACGCTGTTACACCATAATAGTTTGCGTGTTTAGTAACTGTTGTAAGTCCACGCTCTATTACAGTCATCTTTCTCTTCATTTCTATTTCCACTACTGTTGTAATTCCTGTATGACTGCAATTACGTTATATTTTTAATAGCAAAACTACCAGTTATATTTAAATTAAACGCGCTTATGTATCGTACATGCATAGTTACATAATTGTTATATATAATCGTAAAGAATATTTAAGTCTAAATAACAATATAAGTACATATTATCCTGTTTAATTACTTCTTTCTCCGGGTTTTGCCCGGAGTACCTATTTACGTCGCGACGTTAAATGGTAACTTATTTGTGGATTCCCAATATTGTTTACTTGGAAACGGTTAAAGAAAAACGCTAAACTGTAAATAACGTAGTTCGCGCTTTAAAATATGCAACTACGTTGCTTTGATCTTAATACTAATAAATATAATTACAATATTTTTTCGATTTATTAAATCATCCAATAAACTGTGAAATATTTACTACTTGTTTATATTTCTTCGACGTTTTACGAATGCTGCATCTTTTGGAGACTTAATTTCATAAAGAGGATATTGTACCAACATGTAAATATTAAAAAAATCTCCTAGAATCTGTTATTTATAAAAAATGGGAAAGAACATTATAATTTAACTTGCGAGTCGCCCCACTTATTATAGATAATATTACACAGTCTGTCTCAGAGAAAACGGAGCTTTAAATAAAGAGAAAAGCTTACTATTTTGGTGTAATTCATTTATTTTATTCAAAGTAGTCGCCTTCGGCTTCAATACAACGTTTTGCACGGTCAATTAACATGTCGAATGAATTTTTAAGTTCATCTTTAGAGATGTCCTTCAAGATCGCTGTCGACGTCTTTTTAATGGCTTCCACGTCGGCATAATGCTGTCCTTTCATAAGCAAACGTTGTTCGGAGAACAGATAGAAATCAAAGGGGGCCAAATCCAATGAATACGGTGAATGGTTGATGGTTAAAATGCTATTTGTTGTTAGAAGATCAATGATAAGCGTCGGGCGATAAGATGGTGCATCATCTTGTATTAAATGTCCGCTAATATTTTCACGATATTGAGGGCGCGCACGACGAATACGCGCCAAAAGACGCTTCATAACACCAAGATAATATACAGCATTAACTGTTTGACTAGTTGATACAAACTCTTTGTGCACTATGCCTTTCGAATCATAAAAACAAGTCAACAACGTTGTCTTCACTTTTCTCCAAGCAGCTTTTTTCGGTCTTTCTTCTTCTTGAAGTTGAATTTGATGGAGCCTGTTGTTGATTAACTTAATCACTAAGGTTGATATATAACCCCTTTCCACATTAACATTTGTAATTCTGTATACGCATTTCAACAACCAAGTTGTCATCAGCAGCAGATTAACCGCAAAGTGTCGCACCTGGTAAACCGCGGCGAAAAATACCTGTACGAAAAACACACTCCGTACGCGGCACACGCCATTGAGAACCTAGACGTACACTCGTTAATGTAGAAAGGGGTTATATATCAACCTTAGTGATTTCTTCTTCTTCTTGAACACTTCCATTCAGAGCTTTGACGCTTGGTCTCTAGAACATATTGAAAACATCACATCTCATCGCCAGTTACAATAAAATACCTGAAGTTTTAGTCCTTTTTTGACTCTGTAATCAAGTCTGTACAATATTGAATTCAGTTAGTTTGTATGGTACAAATCTTGCACAAATCTTTCTCAGCCCCAAATTCTGTGTCAAAATGCGATTAATTAAATCTTTGGAAATATTTAGTTCCATTCCCACGTACGGCAATGAGGCTTTTGGCTCATTTTTGATAAATTCACGCAAGTTCGATATTACTTTCCGTAAAAGAATAAAAGTAGCGTAAGTACTACCAGGATATACAGAAGTACTTTTCATTTTACGTATTATGCACAAATAGAGAGGGCTTCGCAATGATCTGCCGTCCGGAGTTTCACAACCGTTAAGACCACCGCTGGTAACGGTGATTTCTTTCCATGATGTGACATGAGTCCAGAAAAGAAATTTTAAACCAGATACCGCCTAGTAATTTAGTAATACTCAAAGGAATTTGGTTGAAGGACCGTCATTACCAATGAAACCAAAAAGGGCGAGAGCGGAACATATTAGTGTGATCGTAGGTCCCTAGTAAAGTAGCAGTAGGTGTGAAAGTGAAACTTTTGGTATAAATGAGCTTAACTCCGTCTTCTGTAATAGAATAAGCTACTATAATATAAAGGATGTTTCAAATTGCGCAGTTTTTTTAAGAATAAATAAAATATAGATGGCGCACTGAATTTGTCTGGGTATGTGGGCATTTAAAAAGTGTGATGTATGACATTTATAAAAATGGCTTCGTAGACGGTACAACAACGCGTTCAAATTGTTGAATTATTTTATGAAAATCAGCGTTCTGTGAAAAAAGTTTTTAGAAAATTACGTCAATTTTATGGTTTATATAATCGTCCATCTGAGAGCACTATTGGTCGAATTATTAAAAAATTTCAAGAGACCGGTTCCGTGGAAGATCAAAAATTTGAAAAATACAGTCGTAGTGGTCGTTCACAAGAAAATATTGGTTTGGTTCGTAAGTGTACTGTTTGGTGTGCATTAAGGTCAGGTGGTGTAATTGGTCCTTACTTCTTTGAAAATGGTGCTGGTGAAGCTGTAACTGTCAGTGGTGATCGATATCGTCGGATAATAACCGAATTTTTGTGGCCTGAATTAATGAATATTGATCTAGAGGATATATGGTTTCAACAGGATGGCCCTACACCTCATTTTGCACATGAATCAATTGATTTATTGAGAGAAAAATTTCCTGAGAGTTTCCTCAAGAAACGGTGATGTTAATTGGCCACCAAGGTCATGTGATTTGACACCGTTAGACTATTTTCTTTGGGGTTATGTGAAAGTCAAGTTTATAAAAACAATCCACAATCAATTGCTGCTTTGAAAGATGAAATTATTCGTGTCATTGGTGAGATAGAGCCTCAATTATGTCAAAATGTCATTGAAAATTTTAACAAAATAGTGGACGTCTGTGGAGCTGCAATAGGTGGCTATTCGGCAGATATTATTTTTCGCATATAAATGTCGTAACTGATACTTCAATTACCAATAAAAAGTTTTTGAAAGTGAATGCAAATTATGTGTTTTATTTATTCTTGGAAACACCCTTTATCTACCAATTTGAATAAATTCATGTAGATCTAAAAATATTCCCCCCTTTTACACATTATACTATAAAAAACAGCCTAAAGCTGCAATTAGATTACTACTTTATCAGAATTTACTCTTAACATTTACTCGACAATGAGATTAAGTCTAACCGATTATTAGGTGGGTAAGTCCATTATATAATTGAGTCTAATTTATCGCTTCGTTTCAGTAAAGTTCAAAGACAACACGTAATGCTACTATTTATAATAAAGCAGAATAATGAATGATTAATTTATTGTAATATTTCATTTCGCACCTGTCAGTTCGCCAACGGAGCAGTGCTTGCTTTATGGCGAATGAATTTCAAATCGCATTCAAGAATCGAAGGTGGCAGAGTTAACATACATATGTATGTAGTATTTAATTGACAATTGAAACAAAGAAATCCATGGTGTTGAGTATGTTTTATATTTAGCTTGGATATAGGTTATTTGTAATATGTAGGGGAACGCGGAGTGGCATGGGACGCGATTTTAAAAGTTAATTATGCATAAATAATTAAGATTTTGTTTGGATATTAATGAAGAGTTTGTTATGTATAGAAAAATACGGCATGTAAAAAAATACGTACTTTTTTAAATAAATTTTTTCATAATTTTGTGTAATTTTTGCCCATCTGTCTCAGATATGGACCAGAACAGGAGTAAATGTGGATTTTAACGAGAAATGAATAGAGGAAGTAGCAAGCAGTTATTACAAAAGCTAGAAATTATACACAATATTCACATATGAACACCGCTTCTTCATTTGCACAATTAATTTTACTGTAAGTATTATGAGTCCACTAAAAACAAGTTTGGTATGACACTCAACCTTCCTAGATGTCGCCATAATGATATTCAGCATCTTCATAATTTCCTACGCTGTCGCTTCCATAATCTTTCTCGTTTTTGCATTTTTCTTCGGGCCTTTCTTCACCTTTTTCGTTTTCCTTTCACCTCTTTCGTTAGTTTTGGTGCCAAATAACTTTTTCTTGATAGTATCTTCTTTGGACTTTTCTTTAATTCTCCCTTCTTTCGATTTTTTGTGATATCTTTTTTTTTATTTTCTTCCTTTTTTTAAGGATGATTTCTAGTACTTTTTAATACGGAGGTTCTGTCAAAGTAATAGTTTTCTTCTTTTTATATTAGTACTTTTCACATACTATCTGCTTCTAGGTTTCCGGCTTGGAACCGGTATATATTGGAACTGGTATAACTGCCGACGTTTCGTATCCACTCGTATGGGACTGCTACTGTCTATCGCACTTTTCACATCTTGTTTACTCAATGGAATTGTAGTATAACCTCAGGTGGCACAGTATTCAATGTTGAGGAACGAAGTCCGTTTGATACCCAACAGAAGCTTGAGTTTGAAAGTTTGAGATCTGTATTTTCTTGGTAGGAGGTTCAATTACAGTTAACGGGTAGTCGTTAGGGTCTAGCTTTGTTATAGGGGATTTACCGGGCCCATATAGTCGACGTACAGACGACGATAACGGCAGTATACTTGTAAGGAAAAGTACGCGCGAGGTTTATTTTGACAAGATGAGGTTACGGACTTGATGCACTTTTTAAGGAGATTCTGTATAACAGATATACGCTTGGTACAACTGTATTTTCGTTAACGCCTCTTTGTTTCGGACAAAAAAAATTATTAATTTACGTAGTCATATTTTAATGGAGAGTGTGGTTGATTAAATTAATTACTAAAGGTATATACATTCTCCTTCCACAATAATCTTCTTATTCTGTTTATGTTTTCGACAAATATGTTGTTATCATCAGCAGATAGTTAATCACAGTGCTGTAACTGGATTCATGGCAAAGTTGCACAGAAACAGGTTAGTGTCAGACTTTCTCGTCAAAAGCCAAACACGTACTGTGTTTCGCTTCCCGAGATATTCGCAAAAAACAAATTCGGAAAATCATACGCACTAGAGCATATCTGAAAATCCCTGGGTAGTTTTCGGGTCAAAATTCGAGAAAAATAAATTTCCGAAGTTTCAAAAATCGCGATGATTTTTTCCGGATTTGGCCTCCTGTGATTTCTATCTATTTTCCGAACTACATTTACCGATGAAAGGACATCGTTAGGTCGACGTCAAAGTCATTAGAAAGCGTCGACAGCGATCTTGAAGAACATCTCTAAAGATGAACTTAAAAATTCATTCGACGTGTTAATTGACCATGGGAAACATTGTATCGAAGCCGAAGGCGACTACATTGAATAAAGTAAATGAAATTTAATAAAATAGTAAGCTTTTGTTTTTTTTAATATTTTAGCAAAGTTCGGTTTTTCTGTGCCACAGACTATGTATATAACTTTTGTATGAATAAAATTATGCCATGTGAACAGAATATTTGGTAATTTTTTCTTTTATTTTCTTTTGTGTATATACTTTGCCTTGCTTTCGAAACAAAGAGAGGGTATCCTGTAGCTTAAAAAGTCGAGGTGATAGGCAAAAACTGGGATCATATTTGGATTCGGATGCCAAAAGTTAGTTGAAAATAAGTGTAAGATCTAGGTCAACGTAATTTGTGTTTCCCAGTATGGTGATTTACTTTCTTCTGAATTATGAATGTAAACAGTGAACAGTCAGGACGTGTGATATGTTTTATAAACTGCAGTATTTCTTAGTTACTTCGTAACAACTTGTTCTTCTATACATATTTCGATTCGCGTGTGAAAAATATTAAATCTGGATTCACGATGTTCTCGCTCCGTCTTTGACGCTGACGTCATGTACCTCTGACGTCTGATCCCTGAACATCATACTATGTAATATTAGATATAGTTTCGCTATGCAAATTTAGCGATTTACTTGTCTATTTTGCCCGAAAATATTTGCGCATTTTTTAAATTTTGACCGTGAATTATAAGTTACGATCTTAGAAGACCAAAAATGTGTCACCCAAATACATAAAAGTGACACGTTTACGGTGTTATAAATCGGCCATTGGCCGTTTTCGAGGTTTACTCCTACCACAAGCGTATAACAAAAGGTGCCCAATTGAATATTTAACTACGTAAATTATATATTTTAACGTCTTATTTTCAATTCAATACACAATATAAAGCACAAGCTATAAAAAAAAGAAACACGAAACCAATTAGCAAGCCTAAACACTAATCCATTACTGATTCCATATAATTATCTTCGTTCAGTGCGATAATTTATGCCAGAGCGAAAGAAATATCGTGGGTTCGTGTAAAGCGCTAGAAATTCGTGTCCAACGCACTTTTTTCCAAATTAATAAATCCAAAGAATATAAATGTGCGAAGGCCAAATGTAAATCGCAAACAATGACCGTAAACGAGCTATTGGAAGTTTTTTTTTTTCGAATTTATATACAAACAACAGAGCAAATGGTGCTATTGTCATTAAAATGATTTTGTGGTGTAAATGGCGCTGCATTCGCGTTTAACACGTCTCATTGTTTATTTACGTTTATTGGGAAAGCATTCGTGTGTGCCAATAGTGTTTGAACTTTTGTATGTAACGTATTTATGGGCACCGAAAAATAGAATAGCTTCACTTATGAATAGATTTTCCTCTTACCAATCTTATATTTCACATTAAATATTTTGAAATTGTATTTGTTATTTATATTAACCCGTTTATTTTGAATAAATTTTCTTTGTCGTGTCGATTGTTGCTTTAAAATTTATTGTGAAATACTGTGTCAGACGCAATTGCGTTACATCTTTTGGTATGAAGAAATACCAAATGAAATATTTTAAGCGTTTGTCAATTAGAAAAAATAACCTCGTGTTTAAATAAAACTACAAATTCATTCTCAGTCCAATGCTACGAGGGTGGTCCTAGCAAAGAAAATACAAAAATTTTGGAAATAAGTATATTTATTTTTTAACATAATCTCCTTTCAGCAGTATACACTTTTTCCAGCGATGTTCAATAAGTTCGATACCCTTTTTATAATAAGAACTGTCTTGCTCCTCAAAATAGCTATTAACTGCCGAAATCACTTCTTCATCGTTGGAAAATCTTTGACCACTGAGCCATTCTTTCAAGTTGGGGGCTAAATCTAGCGAATAGGGTGCATGAGGTAGCAATTTGAACTTTAATTCATTAATTTTGGCCATTGCAATAACGGATTTGTGAGCTGGTGCATGGTCTTGATGAAACAACACTTTCTTCTTAGCCAAATGCGGCCGTTTTGCTTGATTTCTTCGCTCAAACGTTGCAATAAGTTCGCATAATACTCGCCATTGATAGTTTTTCCTTTTGAAGATAGTCAATGAAAATTATTCCACGTACATCCCAAAAAACCGATGCCATGACCTTGTCTGCAGATGAAACGGTCTTCGCCTTCTTTGGAGCCGGTTCTCCTTTTTGAGTCCATTGTTTTGATTGTTCTTTTGCCTCGGGTGTGAAGTGATGGACTCATGTGTCATCCGTGGTTATGAAACGGCGCAAAAATTCTGCTTTGTTGCTGTGAAACTTCGCTAAACACTCAATTGAAACATCTACACGACACTGTTTTTGCTCGAGTGTGAGCAAACACACACATAAACTAATACATCTTTCTGTATTTTAGCTTAAGTTCTTCTTGTTTTTTTGTTTACATGCTGCTTCCATCTAAGTCAGGTATCTAGAGTCATGCCCTGATATTAAGCTGTATTTGCATATGGAATAACTTATTGGTTAACATAAACTGTAATTTAAAAATTTTAAGTGTGGCACCCTTCTGAAGTAAAAAGACCTTATTAGCTTCTATAAAATTTCGCCAAATCACAGCAGAATAGGACATGTACGAGTGAAAAAGTCAATGGTAAGCTACAGTAGCCGCTCCAACTCCGGTTACATATTTAAGTTTGCTGAAGACAGCTTGTCGATGTGATACCATTTCCATAAAAGCATTCAAGGAATTAACACTCACCAAGACATTACCACTTAAAACACATGTAGTATGTCTTACCAACATTCAGGATAAATTATTTAGCAAATCGTGTGTTCGATTGTCGTTGTACATCGGTAACAGCATCGATATTACCTACTTCATTATTTCTCACCAAAAAGTTGTATCATCCACAAACGATATAGTCCTGACGCCAAACAGGGTAAATCATTTATATAGACCACAAGCAGCAAGGGTCCCGAAATGGATCCTTGGGGAACGCTATGACGAATGTAGCCGCCCCCACTCAGAAACGAACCATATTGATACGTGTTGTCTACGATCACCATAAACAGGACTCAAAGAGTCTCAATGCTTTCCCGTGAAAACCAAGTTCTTTAATTTCTGTAGAAGCAATTCATGCGACACAGAATCAAATGCCTATGAAAGACTTAAAATAAGTTCAAAATATACATACACATGTCAGTAATTCATGTATTTAGTTTGGGTACTACAAAATAACAAATGTAAATACATATCATTTATTGGTTATTTATACACAATCAATGGAATTCGCGATTCGTTCTATCAAAATCAACAAAAAGAACTCATTATAACACAAAAAGGATTGCAAATAGGTATACCGAATCCTGATACGAGGATAGTTTGACAAGTAGTGAGAATGACACATAGGTGGCGCTCTAATTGGTAAAACAGATGCACTGTAATATAGGTTGGCTATTTATATGTTTACATTCCGATATTTAGATAAATCGGTTGATTAGTTTATTTTTGACAGTTGATTGAAAAAGAAGCAACACGTCGTTTTGTTAAAATGGAAAAAGCAGAATATCGTGCGGTGATTAAATACTTCGTAATTAAGGGTATGAAAGCTACTGAAATAAAAGATGAGTTACGGGAAACATTAGGTGAATCTGCTCCATCATCCGCCACAATAAGTAGATGGGTAAATGAATTTAAACGTGGTAGAACAAGCTGTGTTGATGAAGCGCGCTCTGGAGCACCCAAAATCGTGGCTTCTAAGGAAATGCTTATAAAAATCAATAATATTATTACGCAAGATCAACGACTCAAAGTGAGAGAGATAGCTGACATGGCAAATTTTTCAACAGAACACGTATACCACATTTTAACGAAAGAATTGGGCCTTTCCAAGCTTTCGGCAAGATGGGTGCCGTGATTGGTTACGACTGATCAAAAGTTCACTCGTTTGCGCATTTCCAATGAGTGTTTGGACCTTTATAAGCGGAATCCGGTTTATTTTTGTAGGCGATTTGTTACTTGTGATGAAACTTGGATACACTGCAGTACACCCGAAACTAAACAACAGTCGAAACAATGGTTAGAACGTGGTTCTGCACCTCCAAAAAAAGCGACAACCACTTTATCGGCAAACAAGGTGATGGCATCAATTTTTTGGGATTCAAAGGGCATTTTGCTCATTGATTACCTTCAGAAAGGTGCCACAATAGACGGACAATATTATGCAGAACTTTAACAAAAATTAACTGCTGAGATTCGTGCTAAACGGCCAGGAATAGCAAAGAAAAAGATTCTGTTTCACCAAGATAACGCTCCCTCGCATACCAGCACAGTTGTCCAAAATCCACGAGTTGCATTTCCAATTAGTATTGCATGCGCTTTATTCGCCGGATATAGCCCCTTCCGACTTCCACCTTTTTCCAAAATTGAAAACGGCACTAGGTGGAAAGAAATTTTCGTCTAACGACGAGCTTATCATCTTCGTAAATGAGTATTTTGTAAGCCTTTCGGAATCGCATTTTAGAGATGGCATAAGGGCATTGGAGCACCGCTGGAATAAATGTATTGCTCTTTTAGGTGAATATATTGAAAAATAAAAATCATTTTGTATTTAAAAAATTCGTTTTTCTTTTTCATTCTCACTACTTGTCAAACTACCCCCGTACTTAAGTAAGTATTGGTGGTTTAAAGTTATACTTATTTCAAACTACTCGAAACTACTTGAAAAATAAGCTCTCACGCTCAACCTAAAATTTTTAGAAAAATAAATAATGTCGTTTTTCCAATAGGTCTAACGAATCGCTTCGACCACTTCACCTTGTTTATCAATTCTTAAACAACTAATGCGAAAAATGCTTTGGAATAAATTTGTATTAATTAATTGTAATTGTGTTAAGTGATACAAAAGAAAAAAAACTATAGATTAATTAACAAGGGAACGGCCCAAAAATCATTATCTAAATATACATACGTTGTGTATAGTACTGATGTATGGACTTACCCAATAAAATCTTGTGTAGTACGAATTTAGGCCAGTTGCGGAAATATCCAAGCAATTCCCGGAATATTTTACAGGTAAACTTGGCGTTAAATTTAATGGAGGTCACTCCGAGTAAGTACCAGCCATAAAGTTCAGAAGTACATAATACTGAATAATTCCGTTTGCTAACAAGAGTTTATTAACAAATATATGAAAAAATAACTTGTTTAAGTGTTATTACTTTTACACAAATATGATATTCATTTTGGTGGTTTATAAGTAAAAATGCGAATAATGCGTTGCACGTCATGAGCGTAGATATCGATTTAATTTTTGATGACTTAAAAACTAAATGCGTAGTTTGCAATATATCCCCAACGTGCTGGACGCAGAGTCAATGCAAATGCCGACGTGACTTCACGGAAGACGCTTAAAACGGTAAGCGTTTCACCACGTTTTATAAACTATTAGTTACTATTTATTCTAGTTTAAGTAACTACTATCAAGTTCACGCCCATGACAGACAGATCAATTTCTCTTCTTTATTTAAAACTATTCCTTTCAGCTTATATTTTTCTTATTTAATATTTAACGATACTGTGATTAATTAATTGCTTATGTTGACAACTTAGTTGTCGAAATCTTATTTCGTGACAAATGAGCATTGTAAGTAATTAAGTTATGGGTATCAATGACAAACACCAGAAGTAAGCAGTAGAACAAATCTTACATAGAGGCCAATTCAAGTAGTCAGTTATTAATTGTAATGTCCTGCTATCCGAGATAATTTTTTGTTGTTTTCCTTTCCAATTTAAGCGAATATTAACAACCAAAGATCTAAAGTCACATCACGAGCACAATAATAATAATAATAATAATAATGACCTTTATTTCCAACAGGCTTATAGCCCAATAACATGAAAATAAAAAATAGCTAACTGAGTTTAGACATATGTGTGGCAGACAGAATAAAAAAAATAAAGCTAATTCGAACTAAAGTTAATCAGAAAAGCAGACAGAAACAGGAATTACTAAAAATACATGTATGGTATACATGCTAAGCAAACGAGTCAGCAAATTCGTTGGCACTTTTACTCAAAATGTAGACCGGTGTTCTCCTGAGAATATTAGTCCGCGCCTCTGGCGTCGCAATGGACGCATTGCATCCAGAGTTCAAACTGGGCACTAAAAAACACAAACGATGCAGTAACGAAGGACAGTCAACACTGTTACCAAGGATGCCATGCAACATCCCACCACACAGATCGCCCTCTTGTCATGCAAAGAGGACGTATTATGCTCACAAAGCAACTCTCCCTGCGACACACCTCTTTGTGGGTAAGCACCACTAATCTTGATGGTAAAGAATTTTAAAAACCTTCGTTGAATGCGCTCCAACTTCAAGCCCTCACAAGCATATATCGGAGACCAGACCAGTGATGCATACTCCAGTTTGCATAGTAGAGGGACTTTAATACAGCAGGGTCACAGAAATATTTGGAGATGCGGAATGCAAACAACAGCGATTTGCAAGCTTCTGAGCACACACTAGTGATCTGTGGCAGAAAGGTGAGACAAGAGTCGAAAAGTACTCCAAGATTCCTAAACTCACTCACTCTCCCCAAACTATTGTCCCGATGTGGTACACGGATTCAAAAAGCAAAGTAGACCGTGAGGAGGTCATGGTATAGCATTTGCATAATAATAACTCATGGCCTGCCAATGCCTCCTGTTATTGGCATGAAGCTATTGGGGGATGTAAAGACGTGGACTATTATTATTGCCTACTTCACATATTTTAATGCCACGTGTATTTACATATGTCCATTCTAAAAACAATATGTAAATATTCCATGTATGTAAATATATCACAACGAACAAATTATTTTGTTGACTGAAACCCTTTTGGTAGGTAGCAAAAATATGGCTTCTGACATATCGAATTTTGACAAACTCTGAAGTTCATGCAGTAATGATTATTCGCTGCATAATATCTTCTTCATTCGATCCATCGTTTTATAACCAAATTTAATTAAAATCTGCTTCTTTTTCATTTACTTTTGAAAAATTTTACTCAAAACTCGTTTTAGCAAGTCATCAGCTTTCGCATTCAAGTTTGCTAACGGTTTTTCTACTATACATAATTTCTTTGTTTTTTATTTTACCGTTCCTTTTTTACCTGGGAGTATCTTCATTACTATTTCCTTTGCGATTATTCTTCTCTTTCCTTTTAATTATAGTAAGCATTGGATTCGATCGCCTCTCTATATAACTTCCCACTTTTATTTATTTTTTTTATAACTTATTACTTGCTCATTATCATTTCTATCTCATTCAGGTAACATGGTTTTTTCCATCATTCGTAGTCTTATTATTAAATGTTAATATTTTGCTAGCAGAATGGCTTCCAGCGAATGGCAGTGTAGAACATTTATATTCGTCCGTAATACATGCGTGCAAACCGCAAGGAGTAAAGTATCAATTAAAATCGTATTATTGGATATTAATTTAAAAAAAGGAATTTGTAATGTATAACAACCATCGTTATTTATTAAATTTACATAATTCCGTACCTCAGGGCGACCCCGTAAGGAAACAATGCCCCTTTCTTGTTATTGTTATTAAGTAAAACAATGAAACACAACAAGGAACAAAACCTATTTATTCTGATGTAAGACGTCGAGCAACAATTATTTAAAAAAAAAGAGAAGACAAGGCGGTAAAAACGGTGTTTTTAAGGAAGCGTTGATATTTAAATGGGGGGGTCTTCGTGACCCAGTGTGACGAGATCATCACCGTGCAAGGCGGTAAAACTGGAGAGATGCGTAATAAGATATCACGCCCATATGACCGGGCATTGCCTGAAGACAAGTTCTGGCCTTGACATTGACTGTCAACTATCAAATGAGGCCCTGGCAAGGCGATTTTTTTTTATATAATCTCTGTATTCTGTGTAATTTATTTATACACATACGTGTGTGTAAGAAAAATCGAATTGATTGATTCGAAATAATATATGAAGCAATCATGTTATGAATATCCAACCCGATTAATCGTACATTTAAGCATCGCCTTATCGACAAACTTATTTCAAGATGTGGTTTTCATGAGTATAATATGTTTATGTGTATATGTTTATACATGTACATATACATGTAAAGCAGAACACGTGTTTTACATGTATATAATTACAGTTATTACTGAAAATAACAGAGAAGCAGTTGGACAGCGGATTTTGTTAGGAACTATAACACCGCAATTTTTTTTTATTTGTTCCTCGTGTGACCGCAGTTATTTCGAAACAGAAACGTAATATTCACACATGTGTACATAAATGTATATTTCGTATGAATGTACGGTACCAGCAAGAATTTTTAGCAAGTTTCGTAAACACCAGTTCATACGAAAATGATTTTGACAAACAAATGCAATAAAAAAACTGCTTAATATAAAATTTGAACTTTAACAGTCTCTACACCTTTGGAGAATGTAAGATTAATGATAAAATACATAATAATAGCAACCTTGCGACGTTCTTACAACTGGATTGATCAATATGAAAAGTAACGTACGCTTGTGTTTATAATCCCTAAAGTTTTTGAAAAACTTCTGCTGAAAAGGCTAAAACCTGTCATTGATAGAAAAAGAAGTAATTACATCGCATTAGTTTGCTTTCCCAAGCAAATATTCTACCACGTACGAGGATGCATTGAAAAGTCCACGGAATTACATATAGATGGCGTAGTTTTACAGTTTTCGTGATGCTCGGGTAAGTTGTCCGTCTAAAGCCTCGTTCTCACGGACAAGCAATTTACGCGAGCATTTACATCAAATCTGTTCATCGTTAATGGATACTTCTTCTTGGATTTCAGTACTTCTGCTATCAACGTTTCGTATCCACTTGCACGAAAATCTTCAGTTCTTAGCTGTTGCTACTGCTGTGTTTGTTACACTGAAACTGGTGCAAGTCCGTTGAGGATGAATTTATATAAGGGTCTTCATCACTGATGAAAGAAAATTTAATTACATCGCATTAGTGTTTGCTTTCCGAAGCAAATATTCTACCATATACGAGGGTGCATTGAAAAGTTCACGGAATGACAGATAGATGGCGTAGTTTTACATCGTTTTCGTGGTGATCCACTAAGTTGCCCCTCTAAAGCCTCGTTCTCACTGACAAGAAATTTACGCGAGCATTTACAGCAAATCTGGGTTGCAGACTTCCGCGGTCATCGTTTATGGTTACTTCTTGGTTTCCAGTACTTCTGCTCTCGACGTTTCTTTACCACTTGCACGAAAATCTTCAGGGCTTAGCTGCTGCTACTGCTGTGTCTGTTGCATTGAAACTGGTGTAAATCCGTTATGACTTTATATAAGGGTGTTGTTTTTCACGGGCCAATGGAGCGTTGTGGCTTCGATAGAGTCGTTTAAAATGCCAGGAATTTTGTAGGGAGTAACCGGCATCACGGTTAAAGTTATTGGAATGTTTTAGGTTTTCTATCTCGGCCATAGTAATGACTATTGTTGCCCGATTTCAAACCTGTGAACGGCAAGCAAATAGCCTAGTACAACGCTCATAAGTACAACGAACATACGAGGGTAGTTTGACAAGTAGTGAGAATGGAAAAGAAAATCGAATTTTTTAAATACAAAATAATTTTTGTTTTTCAATATATTCTCCTAAAAGAGCAATACATTTATTCCAACGGTGAGGCCCTTATACAATCTCTAAAATGCGATTCCGGAGGGCTTGCAAAATACTCATTTACGAAGATAATAAGCTCGTCGTTAGACGAAAATTTCTTTCCACCTAGTGCCGTTCTCAATTTTGGAAACAGGTGGAAGTCGGAAGGGGCTAGATCCGGCGAATAAGGCGCATGCGGTACTAATTGGAAATGCAACTCGTGGATTTTGGACATCGCAACTGTGCTGGTATGCGAGGGAGCATTGTCTTGGTGAAACAGAATCTTTTTGTTTGCCATTCCTGGCCGTTTAGCACGAATCTCAACATTTGATTTTTGTAGAAGTTCTGCATAATATTGTCCGTTTATTGTGGCACTTTTCTGAAGGTAATCAATGAGCAAAATGCCCTTTGAATCCCAAAAAATTGATGCCATCACCTTGTTTGCCGATAAAGTGGTTTTCGTTTTTTTGGAGGTGCAGAACCACGTTCTAACCGTTGCTTCGACTGTTGTTTAGTTTCGGGTGTACTGTAGTGCATCCAAGTTTCATCACAAGTAACAAATCGCCTACAAAAATAAACCGGATTCCGCTTATAAAGGTCCAAACACTCATTGGAAATGCGCAAACGAGTGAACTTTTGATCAGTAGTAAGCAATCGCGGCACCCATCTTGCCGAAAGCTTGGAAAGGCTCAATTCTTTCGTTAAAATGTGGTGTACGCGTTCTGTTGAAATGTTTACCATGTCTGCTATCTCTCTCACTTTGAGTCGTCGATCTTGCGTAATAATATTATGGATTTTTATAATCATTTCCTTAGAAGTCACGATTTTGGGTGCTCCAGAGCGCGCTTCATCAACACAGCTTGTTCTACCACGTTTAAATTCATTAACCCTTCTACTTATTGCGGCGGATGATGGAGCAGATTCACCTAATGTTTCCCGAACTCATCTTTTATTTCGCTAGCTTTCATACCCTTAGTTACGAAGTATTTAATCACCGCACGATACTCTGCTTTTTCCATTTTAACAAAACGATGTGATGCTTCTTTTTCAATCAGCTGTCAAAAATAAATTAATCAACCGATTTATCTAAATATCGGAATGTAAACATATAAATAGGCAACCTAAATTACAGTGCATTTGTTTTACCAATTAGAGTGCCACCTATGTGGCATTCTCACTACTTGTCAAACTATCCTCGTAAATAAAGAACTGGTCGAACGACAGACAGTAGTTTAGAATTGTTGAGTTTGGCCAGTGACGTCCAGTAGGATTGGCGAAAGTAGCATTCACTGAGATCATATGCTTTGACGATAATTGCATCCTGTTTAAACTACGTAGTTTAACCATAATGCGTTTACTACTTAGAAATGTTTCTATCACGTAACATATTTAATAGACTTTGCCTGCAAAGAATTTCCTTCATCGTCTCACTTCTACAACCACAATTTACGTTTCTGCATCCAGATATTAGAATTTTAAATCCAGACATTAGAATTTTAAAAAAGAGGAATAATCAGGAAAATCCAGTTCGAAGTTTCGCAGATAGAAAATGACTGCAAACTTACAACTATACATAAAGATTATGGTTTTATGCCCACAAATATATGTATTTAACATACGTATGTATGTATGTATCGACACATACCAGTTGCATAATAAAGCTATAAATTGGAATAGATAATTAAATAACTGGTAAATTGTTTAACTGTACTTCTTTATTTAAAATAAATTACATCACGAAACAACATCGATTCGCATTCATTACATTTGTTTGCGTAAACTATAATGTACAGTTCTCAGAGAAAATTGTGGAATATAAAAAGAAAATTGCTGTTTTAGAGTAAAATATATCATACCTATAATTTTAATTTAAATTTACGTAAAAAACATTTGTCAAAATAATTGATTGAGCGTGAAGAATCGATTCGAGGTAGATCTCAACAGTTTGGCTTGTCGTATACCACAACTTAACATAACATAAGAATCTTGGTATAAAAGAATACAAAGTTCAACTCGTTCAAGAATTGAAAGCGGCCGATCTTTCGAATCGTCACCGTTTCAGAATTTGTGTTCTTGAAAACTTGAAAATCCACTGTTGTCGACCAAAATTTTGTTCAACGATGGGGCCTACTGCTGACTTAATGGCTACCTCAATAAGCACAATACTATATTTAGAGTGGAGAGCAACCCGAAGATATTCAAGGTCTGTCATAACATCCAGACAAAACTATAGTTTGATGTGGTTTATTGGCAAGTGGAGTCATCGGTCCATATTTCTTCAAAAATGAAGACGGTGGCAACGTAACTGTGAATAGCGCCCTTTTTCGCGCCATGATAATGAACTATTTGCTACCTGAAATTTAAGCCCGTGATCTCGACGACATTTGGTTCCAACAAGATGGCGCTATTTGCCACATAAGCCGTGAAGGAATGGCTTTATTGTGAGAATTTGGTAAACATTTAATATCACGTAATGGACCTGTGTAATGGCCGCCTAGATCATGCGATATCACACCTTTAGACTTTTTTCTTTGGGACGAGATAAGGTCTACATGAATAAGCCAGGTAAGATTGAGCAATTGGAAGCCAACAACACGTCCTCGAAAATTGAAACTTTAGAGTGGACTATGTTAAGTGTAGTTACGACCGACATCGAAGGAAATAATTTTTTAAAAATAAATGTCAGGATTGGTTGCTTTGTATGATAATAAATAATACCCGATAAAATTGAAGTTTTTTTTTATTTTTGAAAAAAGTATCTCCAAATGAATCATCCCTGATATACAATATACAACGGCGGAGAGTCCCGGTTATATTAATAATAGTAATAATAATAACTCTTCATTGAGTCCAACAGATATCCTTTTCCAGGACTCTAACAAAACAAGCGATTTACTGCAACCGAAAAATAATAACTAAATAAAATAAACGTTACAAAATAAAGTCAGATATGACTGAAATAATCAACTAATAATAAACAACACTTCGTTCTTTGCAATCTAGAAAATACGTCAATTCAAAGCAGCTATATTTAAAAATTAACCAGAAAGGAAGGTAATCTTAAATTTGGAAATATATAAGAAAAAATCTATACTTCCCACTTTCGTACAAATAGGAAATTGACAGGAAGGAAGAAATTTATATATACTATACTTCCCTCTTTCGTACAAACAGGAAATTGACAGGAAGGAAGAAATTTATAGAAATTCATCCTGTTAGATCTATAACTAAGTTGTCATGCTGCGCGTTGTGGAATTATCATAGGGAGTAGAACGGCTTTAGTATTCGTTCCAGGTCATTTAAATGCTCAAGGCTGCGTATATGAAGTTTTGGGAGCATTCGTTTTATCATATATCCAAGTGTTAAATAATGTAACATTTCAGCAAGACGAAGACAGTCCTAGCTTGCAAGAGATCAATTACTGGAAATATCAAGAATGTAACGATAATATTAACAATCCTCGTTTCAATTTTCACACAATAGTAATTTCAGCTGCTATGGTCTTTATTTGTTGTGTTCTATCTTTCACCCCTCTTTTAATTTTTCTTATCCTGTTCTAGAAGACCCTATTATTGCAAATAATTTAAAAAATTATTTGCATTCGTGGCAATTAGAAATATTTGTGAGGCATCTTCGCGTAATCGACGTGATGCAAGCTATCGACAATTCCTGCACGCGTTCGCTCCCCATCGATTGCTGTCGCTAGTTACTAGGAGGATTGGTCAACCTTACTTTATTGTATAATTAAATGAAAATAAATGTTTTTCGTGTTTACGAACGAATTGTTTTTTATATTCCTTCCAGTTTAAGATATTTTGCTTAATTGCAATAACCCTAAACATATTAACACAATATTTAAAGAAAGTGTCGATTATAACATAGGAATTTAGAGATTTTTTTTTGTCTCTACATCACCTACTAAATCAGTAATTCATTGGGGTATATCCTATATAACATTTGGTTTAAAAATATATACTTTTACTGAATGATTCGCTTATTTTGTCACGTAGTATAGAAATACAGATGATGTTCAATGTGTTTAAGGATGAAACGTTGATAGCAGTGCTTAAGAATTGCTTAAATTTTAACGAATTTATGTAATACATTTATTGTCTGCCCTAAATTACAGCTCCCCATTCCTAAGCACGTATATCAAAGTCATAACGGTTGGAATTCATCTCAACAATTCGTTTTATCATTTTATTAAGAAACAAATATTAGAATTATATTTTTCAATACAATATACTAACATGGCCGGTCGAGTATATAAATTCGGAGGCGCCACTAAGCATATTCAGTGAGCAACTGAAGTCGATCGTTTTGGTCTAGTGCGTCCTTTCATGTTACCGATAAATTCCGAATGGCGAATTAATAATAATATTCATATAACCTTTATAAAATCGTATTATATATGCTATGTATAAATATAAATCATGATATCATAGATTCTATTTGTTAACTAAGAGACTTTTTGTTGTAATTTTATTCACAGACGAATTGTTTTGTATGTTTTTTGCGATCATGAATTTCAGTTTGTTTCCCAACTTTTCTGTTAATATTTTTGAAATAGAAAGTCTTGGCCCCTGTGTTCTTTATTTACAAATGTATATCTATGAGAGAACGGCGGTGGTAATATCTAAGCAATCTTTTTCGTATTTAAATTTTCAATTACTCAAACATTATACTTTTGACCACTCCTTCCTTTGCGCTTTTTTTTCATCCGAATTACAGTGAATATAGAACGAACAGAGTCTATCATTGCAAAGACTGTGACTTAATATCAATCCAAATTTTATACCACTTTTTATTACCAAGCACTCCTTCATCTTAAGTAAACTGAATGCATTCGGTTCATCTTCGTGTCTAGTACCGATCATCAGGTCTTATTTGACGAACCTATTTGCCTAATGCTCCTCTTCTGCAGGGTTCAACTTTAGGGCTTATTCTATTCTTTCTCTACGCTAATGACCTTATTATTATTTATCCTCTGAATGATTAATGTATGCTAGTGACCACAAAATTTTTACGAGAATTGCATCTTTGAATGACTGGTGTTTATCTAATAATGTCTCTTCGAATGGGTCTAAATACAGAGTTATTAGTTTTACGAGAAAATAAAATGTTGTCGGATTCGATTATAGTATTGATGAACAGACTTTGGAGCATTATCGTTTGAGTAGGCGTCTTAATTTCATAGTGGATTACACTTTAATCACCATGTTTTAAATATCGTAGGGTAGTGATCCTCCTTGCTTGGTTTTCTCTCTAAAATACTCATAAACTACGTAATGATATTCTGATCAGTTTTCACAACGCATATATTCGCGGCAAACTAGATTATTGTTCCGTTGTATGGTACCCGTCTTATTTTAAATGTATGGATATGCATTCTTTTCCTTTTTAATATGTTGACCGTTTCATTCTAACGTTGTTCTATAATTTTTATTCTTTTTTATTGGGAGTTTCGATCAAGAGAATAATAAAACATTTAATCCCCCTTTTTTAAGTTATTTAATTTCTTCAACCAGCAATGCCTTTTACAATTACATATTTCCAATTGTTATATATATATATATATATATATATATATATATATATATATATTAGTACCGACTGTATAATCGACCTTACTCTTAATACCTTAAACGTAACTATTATTAGGTGTATCGGTCTGTTGAACAAAGACTCAAACAATTTTAGTTTTCAATACCATATATTTCGCAGCCAAACCTATGCAGCGTCCTCAGGAGCTGCAAATATATATATATATATATATATATATATATATATATATATATATAAATATTTGTGACTACTTACACTTGTTAAAAACATATTTATTTGTTTAATATTATAAAACTGTACAAAAACACGAGTATTTTTAAATTAAGAATTTTTCTTTTGAGAAATCAAAACAGAGTAAATAATAGAAGCGACACTATCAATTTCAATGATATTTAATATATTTAATTCAATGGTCTATTGTATAAAAAGCACTACTAAAATTGAAGCCAGAGCATCAAGCTGTTCCCTAATATCATAAATCGACTTAAGGTCACAAAACTTGTTTCAGTAGATCTTCCACGTACAGGTTCATACCAGCAAAATAAAATATTTGATTTCGTCTTAAGGTATAGACTTTAACAAAATTTGATAAAATTTCTCTTGATCTACAATTATCAACAGTTTCAGTGCAGCAACGTTAACAACAGTGGTGATAATATCTGCTGTATTTAGAAGACGAAATGTCAGCAAATGAAGTAGTAACTAAGGACGTCGTTTTAGATCAGAAAATCTGAAAAGAATTACTGGATTAATTCTGTTTATAATTTTCACTCTTTTTTATAGGAAGTTTCGACCATTGGGTTAATAAAATATTTAATATATATTAACGACGTTTAAATTAGACTTTGACAGCACCGTAATCCTCGAAATAAAAACCAATTACAATAAACGTATAATTGAGGAATTGATATGTATACATAAAAAAGACCGAAACACAAGTGATAGAAGAGACTATCAATCTTAATGATATTTATAACAACTTAATATCTTAAAAAAAACATGAAATAAAAGAAAAAGAAAATAACAAATTTTGCTTTTAGAAATAATTAATTACAAGCATTTAGGTGAATGTCTTTTGGCAAGTACACATGTAAAAAAAATTGTTAATTTAAAAATGCTGGCATGTTTGTAAAATTTTACGATATTAAGCAATAAAATATATTTTAACAAATGTAAGTAATTATGAACTTGTATATACATATATATATATATATATATATATATATATATATATATATATTCAAACCAAGGTTCTCGCGGTTACAAGTATGAGTAATACAATATATTCTCGGGCACTCCGTTATGTTGGACAGAAGTTCTCGAAAGAATCAGCGTCTCGACGTTTCGATGACATCTCAATCATCTTCTTCAGGAGTTGTTTCGTAGTGTTTCGAGTTGACGATTCATACAAAACAATTCCTGAAGAAGATGATTGAGATGTCATCGAAACGCGGAGAGGCCGTTTCTTTCGAGAACTTCTGTCTAACATCGCGGAGAGCTCAAGAATATATTACTCATATAAAGGGTTTTCCAATAGGGACTGACAACTTTTAATTCAATTTGTGAGCGCACCCTTTCACTAATCATCGAACTGTCACTGTCAATTTATTCAGTAAACTTAACATTTTCATCATGGTAAAGTACACGAACGAACAACGTCTGCAAATTATAAAAATTGACTACAGAAATTCGGAGTCGGTGACCGCTACTTTAAGAGCGTTAACTCCGATTTTTGGTCGTAATTCTCGCCCTAGTAGACAGGCAGTAACAAGTTTAGTGCAAAAATTTGAGTCTACATATTCGTTGTGTGATGTTGCCGTGCCAGTGAGACAACGGGTTGGTCGAAGTATCGAAAATATCGCTGCCGTTGAAACGTCCGTAGCAAATGATCCAAACCAGTCAATTCGACGGCGTTCTCAAGAGTTGGGCATCGCCCAGACCACTTCATGGCGAATTTTGCGTAAGGATCTTGGTTTGCACCCATACAAGATCAAGCTGACTCAAGAATTGAAGCCGATGGACATTTTGAAGCGAGGTACGTTCTCCGATTGGGCTCTGGAAAAGATGCGCCAAGATGATCAATTTCATCGCAAAATCATTTTCAGTGAAGAAGCTCATTTTTGGCTCAATAGGTTCGTCAATAAGCAAAATATGCGTTATTGGTCGGGTGAAAATCCACATGTGCTTCATGAAACACCACTTCATCCACAAAAAATAACTGTTTGGTTGTTTTGCATGTCGGCGGCGTCATAGGGCCATATTTTTTCGTCAACGATAATGATCGTCACGTTACTGTGAATGGTAATCGTTATCGCGCCATGATTACCGATTATTTTTGGCTCGAATTGGAAGATATGGACTTGGACAACATATGGTTTTAGCAGGACGGTGCCACAAGCCACACAGCACACGTTACAATCGATTTATTGAAGAGTAATTTGATGAGCGTGTTATCTCAAGAAATGGACCAATCGATTGGCCGCCTCGTTCGTGCGATTTAACGCCTCTAGACTTTTTTCTTTGGAGCTACGTCAAGTCATCGTTCTATGCCAACAAGCCGACAACGTTGGAAGAGTTCAGAGCCAATATTGTACGCGAAATAGCAGCCGTTTCGGCCGAATTGTGTGGCCGAGTCATCGAAAATTGGGTCCAACCAATCGACCGCTGCAAACGTGCCCGCGGTGGCCATATGAACGAAGTCGAGTTCCATTCAGAAATGTTTTGATTGTACTTCAACCCGATAATAAAGTTTTTGAAATATCTCAAATGGTCTGCATTTTATTTTGAAAAAAAGTTGTCAAGTCCTTATTGGAAAACCCTTTATATATAAAAGACTGCGGTTCGCAATTGGAAATATGTAAAAAGAAAGAATATAAATAACTTGAAAAAGGGGGACTTCTCCCTCGAAACGTCGTTAATATAAATTAAATGTTTTATTTTTTCAATGGTCGAAACTCCCAATAAAAAAGGATAAATATTATACAAGATTAATATATGTAGATATATTCTTGAATATTTTGTTTAAATCACATTTCTTTTCTAATTTTTTTAACAGAAGAAGCCACACGTGCGTGTTTTCTCTTCCATTTCTTTCCTTTCCGTGTAATCCCCTTTTGTGACTTTTCGTCAATAACCTTGACATTTTTGAAATAATTACATTTTTAAATAACAACACCTAATCGAACATAATACCTGAACTGTAAAATAAATAGTTTAATAGTTTACTTTTTCAGAAAATGTACAAGTGCAATCTGAATATTGAATACGTTTTTAATTAATATTTCAAATTTTAATAATCTCTACATATCTTTATATACTGAATTAAAATTAAATATGAAATAACCATGACTCTGTTATAATGATAAAAAATCGCTTAAAAAAATCTGCGACATAGTATATTGATTTAAACTAAGATTTAATTGAATTTCAGTAATATTTTTCAATTTGAAACTAATAGACAATTCTATTTAACACACACACATACGTATATATACTCTGAGATGTAAATATCTTCAATGTTATAATCTGAATTTTAAATTTTAACTTCACAATGTATGTATAATTCTATATTTTGTAAATTTAATTTTTTTCAATCTAATGAGAATGATACACACCCATACACATACACATACACATATATATGTATATACATATATATTATAACGTAATAATTATTAGTGAAAAAGTTGTTATTAACTTTTGACGTGTTTGTAATTTTTAATTAAAGTAATTATGATAAAATTAATGTTGTGTGTTTAAATTAAAGGTCTAATTGTTTTATTAATTATAAAATAATTATTGTTTAAGCCTTAATAAATCAAATTAATACTGCTTTATTCGTATGTAGTAGCTATGTGTTTCTTTATATCATTAATCCTTTATATTTTTACTTTACTTTTCTCTAGAGTATATTCGCACTGCGCTCTGATGATGTATGATTAAAAACAAACATACAAAAAATCAATGTATCGTCAGGCAATAATATTTAATAAACCCAATTGATATTAATTCCTAAAATAGACTTTATCTACATATATATTAATTGCAATTTTAAGTTCTATATATTCTCGAATACCATACATTGAATTTGTTTGATGTTTCTCGTATTATTATAATCTAGATAATTTAAATCTAATTAAGATATTGATCTTTCTTTTGAATGAAATAGAATTTAAATGTGATATATTTTATATATTTTCTACTTATATTTACTGACTGCTTATTTAAGTTGTTAAACTAGATGACATAAGAAATTTTAAATTTTTATAACTTTTGACTAAATCAAAACTTTATTTATACTAACGTTTAATTAAATCATATTGAACTCTTGCTTCGGCTTCAGTACAACATTTTGCACGGTCAATTAACATGTCGAGTGAATTTTGAAGTTCATCTTTAGAGATGTCTTTCAAGATCGCTGTCGACATCTTTTCAATGGCTTCGACGACGGCATAGCGCTGTCCTTTCATCGACAAATGTAGTTGGGAGAATAGATAGAAATCACAGAGGACCAAATCCGGAGAATACAGTGAATGGTTGATGGTTAAAACGCCATTTGTATTTTGAAAATCACTGATAACCGTCGAGCAATAAGATGGTGCATTATCATGTAACAAACGCCAACTTGTTACGATATTGAGAGCGCACACGATGAATACGCGCCAAAAGACACTTTATAACACCAAGATAATATACAGCACTGTTTGACTAGTTGGTACAAACTCGTTGTGCACTATGCCTTTCGAATCATGAAAACAAATCAACATTGTCTTCACTTTGAACTTCTCCAAACGGCTTCTTTTCGGTCTTCCTCCGCTTGGTTGTTTCCATTCAAAGCTTTGACGCTTGGTCTATAGATCATATTGAAAACACCATGCCTCATCGCCAATTGCAATAGAATACCTGAAGTTTTCGTCTTTTTTTTAATATTAAATCAAATCTGTACAATGTTGAATTCAGTTAGCTTGTATGGTACAAACCTTGCACAAATCTTTCTCAATCCCAAATGCAATGTCAAAATGCGATTAAATCTTTGAAAATATTTAATTCCATTCCCACGTATCGCAATGAGGATTTCGGCTCACTTCTGATAAATTCACGCATAAATTCGATATTACTTTCCATAATCACAGATTTTTTTGCACCAGGATGTTTGTCGTCTTTTATATCCGTACGATCATCTCTAAATCGTTTATACCACTCATACACACTTGTACGTGACAAACACGTGTCACCACACACTTGTTTCATCAAATTAAACGTTTCAGTAAACGATTTATCGACTTTAAAACAGAACTTGATATTTGCTCTTTCTTCAAAATTCATTTTTCGACCAATACCAAATACACACTCTTAATTTATGCGCAATTTCTCTACTTGTAGTGAAGCAAATGTCATGATATTTCGACATAACATTGGTGAAAGATGTAACTTACTGACGCATATTTTTTTTAATAGATGGCGCCACTAAGAATTACTATTTTAAAAGTTCCGTTTTCTCTGCCACAAACTGTGCATAAAATGTCGGTTTGTTTAAAATTAAATCCATATACAGCGTGTTCTTAAATTCAGTAACTATAAATTTTGCATTTTTTACATATCTGTTATTGAATTAATACTCCTTATAATATGTTGTGTTAAAATATCAGTTCATTTAGTCAGGCGTCAATCTCGTACTGTCAGTATTTTATCACAAGCAATTATTAAAAAGATATACATTTAATTTTCTCTTAATATATGTATATAACATACTAGTATAGTTCGAAACAATAAATACGATATTTTAAAAGGTCAAAGTGTTAACAGATGTCACTAAGAACAATAGAGTGCAATTATTACATCAATCAAACACACGTACTAATATTATTAAGCCCATACGTTTCCTCAACATAAGTTTAATTAATAAATGAATATTAAAGAGCTATTGTTGGTTGGAGAAAAAAGTAAGCAACCTTCATGACATCTATTAAAATATCGTGGTGATTAGTTTTTCAGCAATTTTTTTTTATTCCATTGTGAATTAATAAAATTTAACAATGAACTTCATACGGTTGATTTATAAGTGTCACGATACAGTGCGACTAACTATTTATTATTATTGGTTTTGTAATTAATCATCATTGGCATTTTCCTAAAAATTTTAAAACTATATTCATCATGCTTTATGTATCTTCTGTCGATTGTCCTATTGGTTTTTGTGCAAACGATTTTAAATTCCTTCATTGTTATTTATTTAATAATTGTCTACAATAAACTATCGTCACCACTTAAAACTTCTTCTGGTGTGTCACAGGGTACTGTCTAGGGGTCATTGCTTTATATGATATGTAACTTTAACATAGTGAAATGCCTTAGATTCTGTAAGTTCCACACGTTGATAACAGCTAATTATTTTATTCATTTACACTTAGCAATGCCGAAGAAGCAGTTTCCAATTATAATATTGATCTACAGTCTTTACTTTTAGAATGCTTTTGCCATTAATTGCATAGAAATACTCATATGCATTTGTCTTCGGAGGTGCTAAATCAAGAGTGGCTAATGCGGTTAAGATTAAGATTAACAATGACACCTCACATTTGATGAAAAATTTAAATAGTGTTTTTAAGGAGCGCAGTTTTCAAATTACATTTCAGTCCAATAACTCTATTAAATTCCTGTCAGGAAATGTGGAAAACAAATACAAGCTCAATTAGAAATTGGAAATAAATATCTCTCTTGCAATAAACAGTACATAGGTTAGACAGAACGTTTAATAGAAACGCGATATAAAGAACATATGGCGCAAGTCAATTTTAATCGACCTGAGAAATCTAGTTTAGATAATTAGATATCTATGAAAGCATATATACGTCAAAAAATAAAAACCATGTGTTAAACGCCGATGGTGGTCCGATCTTGGATTTTTATATTTTTCAATTTATTGAAAAGTAACATATGACCGTTTAAAAGGTTCACGAAAGTAAGCAGAATGTGCACATACTTTAAGACAAGTGGCTTGGTTTTAAGACTGGAGTAGGATATAATTTAAATTATGTCAAATGAATCTACAATGTGTTTGGCTTTCGACTGTGGAATTCCGGTACGGACTAGTTTCTGTGCGAGTTCTAATTATCTGTATTATTATATATAACTTATTATGTATAACTACTGTAATTTGGTAGTTTAAGAAAAAATTAAATTTTATCTCAAATCCGCACGTCAAAAAATGTAAAATCGATTTATCAAATACATACAAATTTTTCTTATTTATACCATTTTTCAAATTTCATAAACAACTTTTCATAATTAATACGTGATTTAAATGGAAGCAATTTACAATATTTGTGGTGTTTCCAACAACTTCTCTAATTTTAAACGGAAATCATGAGCAATCTTCATTGATTTTAGAATACATTTAAGTATAAAATATTCAATGAAAAATCGATAGATTCAGACTATAAATTGACTGACAAATATCGTGTATTACCAACCACTAGGAAAAACCACAAATTTTAAATTTACTATTATTTAAGTAAAGATCATGAAAAACGCAAATTAGAAAAACAATAACGTAAAAAACTGATATGAACACTTATGGCGCTCGCCCTTTAGAGCCCTCCTGGCTTCATTGAACTCATGTGAAAAGACTCGTCTTATGACTAAGTTTCAACAATTCTCAAAAAACCCAACAACCGGAATTGAACCTGCATGCCTCGCAAAGGACAATTGTTAATTGTAACTGGTGCAAATATCAGCGACAGGAATTGAACCTGCACACGTTCGCGCACCGTGCAGATATCGTGTAACTTGTATCATGTTAGTGACGCGAAGATGCCTCGCAAAGATCGATTGTTAATTGTAACTGGTGTAGATAAATTTCTATATCGTTTTCTTACATTAGAATATACAGGATCTCTAATTCACACCTATCCGAGATTGAAATCTATTGTGAAACCAGATTTGTTCTTTAATATACTATTGCTGATGTACAATTACTATTTTTTAATTTTCATGCAATCACCGTCCTCATTTGTATACTTATAAACCTAGTTCTTCCAAAGAATTAACTATTCCTGTAATTTAACCTATAAATTTGAAAAAATTGTAGCGGTTATTTTGCTTTACGTTTTCTTCTAAAGAAAACACATTATATCCGGGTACAGATCGTTCACAACGTTGGATTAAGGATTAAGTTTTATTATTATTGTACTTACGACATATGTTAATATAAAGAAATGTATTTACATTATATGTATGTGACACGAAGCAGTTGGCAAGCATGATGGTATTACAAACGGCACATGCATGTATTTATGTGTATAAAGGTATACATGTAAACGTATACAAAACAAGAATAAATAGGCTCACATAGTAACAGAAGAATACAAACTGACTAATGAAATAAAATTGAATATAGTAAAAAGTTTTCCAACGAAGACAATGGAATTGTTGTAAATTTCTTGCAAACGTGGAATGACCTATTTATGAATGCACGTATACGTATAGGTATAGGCGTTGTGAACAATTTTACACGAAAGTTTGCTTTAGAATTGAATTTAGTGTTTAATATTTATATATTTTAATTTTCGAACTATAAATTATGAAATAAAATAAATGTTCATAAATATAAAACACAATCAACTAAAAATAATATATTATAGTTATTTATATTTAGTTTGGAACGGATTTTATACTTTAGTGTAGACTGACTGCTAAAAGAATTTCTTCCACTTCTTTCTATCTTCCGTTAGTCTTCTGTCTTTCTTTCAATATCCTCTTTGTCTTCAATATTGTTCCTTTATTATCTCATGTTTTTCTAATCCTTCTTTTCTTTCTATTAAAATATCGGGAAAGTCATGCACGCATCTTTGCAGCCGATGACCTTAGTTCATTTCTGCAAATCATTCACATCTATCTTTATGCTATGCCACAGTTGTAACTTCATTTTGAAAAAGATGGATTTAGTTGAATGAAATTTTATAAAAAAATTGAAAATGGAAGATCAAAGTGTGCGTTTTTGTCATACTTTATTTTACTACCATAAAAAGACGAACATGCGTCAAGCTTGTGAAAAGTTGCGTAAAATTTATGGTGACACTGTTCCATGGAAACATTAATGCTAACAATGGTTCACAAAATACCGTGCAGGTGATTTTAGTCTTAACGTCGTTCTTCAATCAGGGTGCCCACTGAGGTTGATAATAACAAAATAAGAAAGTTTGTCGAGTCCAAACTACGAAAAATTACGTCAAACATCCTTTCAGCATTTACGACCACATTAAAAAGATAGTAATCATTAGTTGTTGTGACTTTAGTTTATTAGTTATGTTCAAATAAAAAAAATATCAATTGAATCACATTTTTACCTTTTGAATAATATCTAAAATGATATAAAAAATTGAAAATGGAAGATTAAAGTGTGCATATTTGTCATACTTTACTCTTTTACCGCTATAAAGTGAGGAATATAGGTCAAGCTTGTAAAAAGTTGAGTAAAATTTATGCTGCCCAAGCTGGCCTTCCAGGCCGACGTGTATTTTTGACATCGAAGTTACCAGAACGAATTTTTGCAAACCTGGTTTGGTGCTGACGTTTTATTAAGACGTCTTTTCCATAGACGTTTAACCCAAGACCTCATCGCATCATATGGTTGGGAACAATTTGATCATCAGCCCAGTAACTATCACTTTAGGTTACTTTGAATAAAAGCAAAAAACCATACGTCTTTAGCAACGACAATACCCCATGTCCTAGAGCAAAATCTGTGAAAGAACACTTGAATACGACAATAAAGAGTATGCCAAAAAGAACTGCTGGAAAATAAAAGTCTTTTCATTATATTTTGCATTTCCATTACCGGAAAGGTAAGAACATAGTTTAAGCATGAAAAAAGTTGTGTGAAATTTATGGAAAAGACGTTTTAATAAAACGTCAGCACCAAACCAGTTCTGCAAAATTTCGTTCTGGTAACTTCGATATCAAGGGTACACGTCGGTCTGGAAGGCTAGCTTCGTCAGCTATCTTGACGAACCGAACACGTTACGAGAAATTGCTATGAGATGAAACTTGTTTGCATCATCCACACGTGACTCGTCTACTCCAAGATCTCATCGCATCCTATTACTGCGAACTGGGCTTTCGTAGGACTCTGATTTAGCAACCAGTAACTACCACTTGTATTTTGAAAAAGCATTTAGGCGGTCAGCGTTACGACGATGACGATGACGAACGGTGAAATTTCGGTGCCGCAGTGCAAATCAGGCAGCAGGCTTCTATGAGGATGGAATTTAGAAGCTAGTTAGTTGTACAATAAGTACCTTAACATTGGTGGTAATTATATTGAAAAGTGGATTAAGATACAGGCTTGTTAATAAAAATAAAATTGATGAAGAACTTGCACTTGTGTTCCTTTTATATCAAAACGGTACTTTCTTAAAAAACACGTCTCATACTTACGTGGTATTAATGGATTTTTGTTCATTTTCATGCCAAAAAAACGAACTTACTTTCCGAACAAGACCATGTTAAAAACTTATCTGCATTTTTTGCGTATAGTTTTATGTTGTATATGTTATTTGTTACTAACAATTATTGTAATTATTGCTCTTATTAAATAATCTTCGCTAAGTAGGTTAAATTCTTAAATAAAAAAGCTATTCAACTTTTGAAAATATTTATTGTTTTTCGTCAAAGAAACCTTATTCCTTGAAACTAAAGCAATAGTAAAAATATATAACACAATACGTGCAATATTCCAATTATCTTTTTGATGTAATTTATCCTTATGTACATAATATATTACCTTATTTACAAACACAGATTACATAATATCCGTTCACCATGAATAACAGTGATGTAGAAAGAAAGTAGCTGCATCTCTTTCAGCGAAAGGCAACTTTCTTTCTGCAACGCATACACAGTCAAGTGAGAGAAGGAACACGAGTTCATGGGTACGTATTATACATACATACATAAATAGTTATATACACTTACTCAACATAACGGATCTTCTTGTCGGCTGGGATCTAGCGGTTCACGAACATCGTTGTGTGTGTAGGTACGTGTGTGTATGTGTGTGTTTATGTTTCACGCAGATCACGTGACCAACGAGCGCTTCGCATTTTGTGCGCCACGCCATTCTATCGCGTCCATCCAATAATTGTACTTCGTTTGCATTTAGAGTGGGCTCCCATTGGTGGATATGATGAAATAGAATTATCGATTCTTTTCCCATTAATAACATTTACTCGATATGTAATAATTTTAAACAAATAGGTTTGCTTTCTTAGAAAATGATCCGTTTATCATTATATGTTTTTTTATTGGGTTGGCGAGAATTTTTAGTTCTATTTTTAGCCAAAATCACTCCAAGTCTACTACTGTTGAATTAGGCTCACTGCAAGAAATTTAAGTTTCTGGAAATAATTTTCGAATTGTACTGGCAAATACAATTAAAATTTATATCTTAGTATCTATTGTCTTTTATTGATTTACGAGGTGTACCGGAAAGTCAGTACCGGTTTTTCTAACAGATATCGCTAGGCTTAAGTATGCAATGTTATAAGGAGCATTTTCCAACTATAAAAACATGGGAGGCGTGGTTTCGACAATTCAAAAGTGGTGATTTCGATGTGCAAGACAAAGAACGTTCTGGTAGTCCAAAAAAGTTTGTAGATGCGAAACTGCAGGAGTTATTGGATGAGGACCCAACCCAAACTCAAAAACAATAGGTAGAAGCGTTAAATGTGTCCTAAGAAATGATTAGCTATCGATTATGAGCAATGGGAAAAATCCAAAAGATGGGAAAATGGGCGTCACATCAATTGAATTAGGCAGACCATTCATCGAGCCATTTTCTAACCTCTTTGACATTGGCGAAGTGCTGCTCTGCAAGCGCGTATCCCATTGACGGAAAAGATGATAGCCGAACGGGGCAAGGTTTGAAGAGTACGGCGGGTGTGATATTATGTCCCATCCAAGTGGTTTCAATGCTTCCTTGATCGGCTTTGCTGTACGAGACTGCGCGTTACGGTAGTGTAAAATAACCTTGCCTCGTCTTTGGGGCCATCCTGGATGTTTTTCTATCAATGCATGGTTCAAATTGATAATTTGTGGTCGATAGCGATAAGTATTAACTGTTTCTAGGTTTCGACAATTCGTAATACTCCACGCCACTCTGGTTCCACCAAACACAGACATTGTCCCGCGACCAAAACTATTTGGTCTTAGAGTCGATGGGCCGGCTTCGCCAGGTGATAACTATGTTATTTTACGCTTAGGGTTTCCAAAATAAATTTATTTTTCATCGCTCATCCTTATTCGATGCAGAAATGGCTTCCGATCATTCCTTCGAAACAGCATTTCACAGACGATTTTTGGATTTTCTATCATCATTCAATTGATGTGGCACCCTTTTGCCCATCTTTTGGATTTTTCCCATTGCTCGTAATCGGTCGCTCATCATTTATTCGGCCACATTTAATGCTTCTGCCAATTGTTTTTGAGTTTGGGTTGGGTCTTGATGCAGTAACTCCTACAGTTTCGCATCTTCAAACTTTTGCGGTCTTCCAGAACGTTCTTTGTCTTGCACATCGAAATCACAACTTGTGAATTGTCGAAACCACGCCCCACATGTTTTTATAGTTGGAGCATGCTCACCGTAAGTTTCGATGACTTTCAGCGGCTTTTTTCTTTTGATTAAATAAGAAAAGTAATGCGTGCCGTGAATGCACTTTTTCAGGCACAAAATTCGACGTTTTTAAAGAGATGTAAATCTGTGACAATGTTGCTTTCGCAAAATATAATATGTATGGCTTTTAAGCTTGATGTTTTTAGAAAAAATGACATATGTGTCAAATCATAACATTGTATACTTAAACATAGCGACATCTGTTAGAAAACCCGGTAATGACTTTCCAGTACACCTGCTATCTATATATATATATATATATATATATATATATATATATATATATAAATGTGTATATATATATATATATATATATAACGAATAAATAAAATAAATGAATCAGACATGCTCTGAATGCTAGTTTTATTTACATAAGAAAGACCGCTCTACATGAACTCGGCAGATATATTTTCGTGTACATCGAAAACTTTTTTGTGGTAGTAATGGTAGACGTGCATTTAAAATTAAAAAAAATAAAACAGTCAAAATTTGGGCAACTATACCAACTATTTGAATTTTAATTATATTTATTATATTCTGAATGCATAATTTTCTAAATTTTTCGTTGAATTATTCGCAACCATTAACGCAACTATTTAACATTAGTAATCTCACTAAATTATATATTTAATATCGCCAGAGGTATTTTAGAATTCCTAATAATTCCAGATGCTTAATGGTTACTGTGAGAAGTACGTATATTCTTGCATAATTTTGAACATGTATTAAATTCAAACACATACAAATGATGCTATTTTGCACCGCGTTCGCATATTAAAGTATAATTTACGAAGATTTTCGCACAGAAATCTGACGTTCATTGTTATATACTTATTACCATTGCGAGCCACGCACTAAGCAGTAGTGACATACGTGATTAGCGGTCAGTCCAAGCTGGTACCTCTAAATCAATATTGTAAAGAAAGTCGATTCAACTCGATAGGCGGTCATCGCAACGCTGAGCGATTTATCGGACACACAAATATACATTCTAGTCAAAACACATTTTAGTAAGCGTGACTGTACGCGGTTGTTGATCGTAACGTTTCCAACAAGAATGTAAATATTTGCAGTAGCCAAACAAGTTTAGAATTTAGATCAAAATGATTCCAAGTGGTAAACATACGAATATGAATAATAAATTAATATTAAACCTGTTAGGAAGATTTATTTAATATAACAAAGCTTGGAACGTATTTACTTTAAATATTTTCATCAACTTATTGTCTGTTACATTGGTCTTTAGACAGCTAACTTAGAAAACATTTTATGTAAAAAAATCCATGGGTTTGCTAAGGCTGTTTCTTTTTTAATCTTGTCATTTTTCCACTTAGAGACATTGCTATTTTCTAAATTGTTTCATGGGTGTTCTGCTTCGTTTTAGGTTTTCCCTCCATATACTACCCTCTCTTTCCCTCTTTGATACTCTATCAGAGTGCATCCTCGTGGTGTATCCTTGTGATCTCATTCTTTATATATTAGGTGCGCAACTAAGTTCTCGCTGTTTTTCAAGAGATGGCTCCATTAGTAAGTGCTGGTCAATTGTGATATAACTAAAACGTCATGAACCAAGCTTAGACATATGGTCAACAAACCGCTTTGACGCATTAGTGATTTTGTTTTTGCGTCATATACTTTTGGTTGTGTGAAAATATCTGATTTTGTGCCAAATAATCGTCATTTGCGGGAAGTGTTGCTTTTCTTCTTTCATTCGAAGAAAACGGTGGCCGAAGCGCATCGAGAACTCCAAGAAGTTTACAGAGATGCTGCTCTAAACAACATGCCGTGATTGGTTCCGTCGCTTCAAAGACGGTGATTTCGATGTTGACGATCGTTCGCGTGAAGGAAGACCAAAAATCTTCGAAGGCGCTGAATTGGTGGCATTGCTCGATGAGGCTCCATGTCAAACGCAAAAAGAGCTTGGTTCAGCATTAGGAGTTTCCCGCCAAGCTATTTCGCAGCGATTGCATGCATTGGGTATGATTCAAAAACAAGGAACTTGGGTTCCTTATGATTTGAAACCAAGAGACGTTGAGCGTCGTTTTTTCGCCTGTGAACAACTGCTCCAGCGGCAAAAATGGAAGTTACGGGTAATGAAAAATGGATTCATTACAGCAACCCAAAGAGAACAAAATCATGGGGACTGCCCGGCCATACTTCTACGTCGTCGGTTCGGCCGAATTATTCACGCTGCGAAGGTTTTGCTGTGTATTTGGTGGGACCAGGGCGGTGATATTTATTGTGAGCTATTGAAACCGAACGAAACCATCACTGGGGAACGGTATCGAACTTAATTGATGCGATTGAGCCGAGGACTACGCGAAAAGCGGCCACAATACGAGCAGAGGCACGAAAAAGTGATTCTACAGCACGACAACGATCGTTGACAAACTCATTAAAACCTACTTAGAAACGCTCAAATGGGAGGTCCTACCCCACCCGCCATATTCCCCAGATATTGCGCCGTCCGATTATTACTTGTTCCGTTCGATGGCACATGGTCTGGCTAATCAGCAGTTCCGCTCATATGAAGACATCTCAAAATAGCTTGATTCGTGGATAGTCTCAAGAGACGAACACTTCTACCGTGACGGTATTTGAGCTCTGCCAGAAAGATGGGAAAAGGTCGTCGCTAACGATGGACAATATCTTGAATGATTCATTAGTAAACATTTTTTCACAATAAAGTTGCATTTTCATCAAAAAAAAAAAAAACAGCGAGAACTTTGTTAATACTTATGTAGTTCTTTACGAGTTCTTCTTTTCCAGCTATCCAGTATTTTCTTCCGTCCATGTATTTTTCTCTTTGTCTTTCATACCTACAGCATTTTCTCTTCTGCGATACCAAGATTTCGTTTGTGTCACTATTGGTCTTTTGTAAATTTACTTCAATCCTTTCCAATCACTAAACTTTTCCTACCTCCTGTTTTAACATCACCGTCGTTGTTTTAATGTCAGTTTGATCAAGTCGAACAATTTTCCTTTTATTTCAGTTCATTTACTGCCTCGAATAAATCTTTTCTTTTTATTACATCTACTTTAGGTTGCCTCTCACATTCGCGACAAACATAGTTCGCAATCTGCAATTAAGTCACTAACAAAGGGTGTTTCAAATTTCGCGGCTTTTTAAGAATAAATAAAACACATAATTTGCATTCACTTTCAAAAACTTTTTATTGATAATTGAAGTATCAGTTATAACATTTATTTGCGAAAAATAATATCTGCCAAATGGCCTCCTCTTGCAGCTCCACAGACGTATACTCTTTTGTTAAAATTTTCAATGCCATTTTGACATAATTGAGGCGCTATCTCATCAATGACATGAGTAATTTTATCTTTCAAAGCAGGAATTGATTGTGGATTGTTTTTATAAACCTGACTTTTCACATAACCCCAAAGAAAATAGTCTAACGGTGTCAAATCACATGATCTTTATGGCCAATTAATATCACCATTTCTTGAGATTACACGTCCAGGAAATTTTTCTCTCAATAAATCAATTGATTCGTGTGCAAAATGAGCTGTAGCGCCATCCTATTGAAACCACATATCCTCTAGATCAATATTTATTAAATCGGGCCACAAAAATTCGGTTATCATCCGACGATATCGATCACCATTGCCAGTCACAGTTTCACCAGCAGCATTTTGAAAGAAGTAAAGTCCAATTACGCCACCTGATCATAATGCACACCAAACAGTAACTCGTTTAAGATACATAGGTTTCTCGTGAATAATTCGTGGATTTTCCTCACTCCACATACGGCAATTTTGTTTATTAACATAGCCACCAAGTTCAAAATGTGCCTCATTGGAAAACATTATTTTCTGAGAAAAATCAGCTGGTTGTTCATTGATAAAATTGACAAATGAACGACGTTTTAAATTACCTAATGGCTTCAGTTTCTGTGTTATTTGAACTTTATATACCTTCAGAACTAAATTCTTGTGTAAAATAGGCCATGTTGTTGATCCACTAAGTCCAAGATGTTGTCAACGTCGTCTAATGGACATTTCAGGATCTTCAGCAACGCTTTCACAAACCAAACCAATATTTTCTTGTGAACGACCACTATGACTGTATTTTCCACTTTCTTTATCTTCCATGGAACCGGTCTCTTGAAATTTTTTAATAATTCGACCAATAGTGCTTTCAGATGGACGATTATGTAAACCATAAAATTCACGTAATTTTCTAAAAACTCTTTTCACAGAACGCTGATTTTCACGAAATAATTCAACAATTTGAACGCGTTGTTGTACCGTGTACGAAGCCATTTTTATAAATGTCATGCATCACACTTTTGATATGCCCACATACCCAGACAAATTCAGTGCGTCATCTATATTTTATTTATTCTTAAAAAAACGCGCAATTTGAAACACCCTATAGTTTGACTTTTCGTAAGGTAATCAACAAGAAGTATAACTTCTGCATCTCAAAAGTGCAATCCATTAGTTACCTCGTTTTCCTGGAAACTTTCCAAACATCTAAATTTGTATTCTTATAATTTTTGATCAACACTGGGTAGACGCGGCACTCACCTCTCGAACTACTTCTTCATAAATTTTTATTCAAAATGTTTATTGCGCGTTTTTTATAGCCTCTTCTATCTCAGATGTTTTCAAACGTCGACCTGTTAACATTATAGTGTAGTATACGCTTTTTCGATGATCTCAAGTCTCAATCCTGGAATTCATTTATCAACGGTGCAAAATGAAGGAATCGAGTTCTTCAGACCATTCTTCATATCATTATAAATATTTATCTCTGATAAGAAAATTACTTAATGGCAATACGAATTTCACACTATTCATCAAGTCGAAAATTCTGAGGAGCTCTTACTTGAATAGTTACAAAGAAAATTAAAGACGAAGCGATCTGATATTTGGCAGTTATTGTTAAGGATACAACCTGCCGGCATACTACAAAAACAGTATAAAATTGCGACATGTATTCGTCATTCCATAGACTCTTCAGCACACCCTTTTACAATAAAATATTTCAATGTAATTATGAACAGCCTGAAATGTAAATCGATTTCTTTCGCTGAAAATAATATGTTCTACAGCATAGTTTGTTTGCATAAAACGAATACAAATTACTATTAAAAAATTCCTTACTACAACCATAAAATAACTTCTTTTATTTGTACACAAATGATACCCTTTGCATATAAAATTCAATCTGATTTTCTTCGAAATCAAGACGAAGTGTTAATGTTATCGAATGCAATTCAATTCATATGCCACGATTATTGCACATGAATATGTGCCTATTGAAATTTCAGTCACGGAAACTCCCCACCTCTTCTCAACACTTAACTGTTGTTTCTGAAGTTATGACCCAAACATTTTCCACATAAAGAGTTCTCTATTTGCTACGAGGAATACTAATACAAATGTATGTATAAAAACGTTCAGAATGAAACTTGAATGATGTAAAAATGCGTTAGAAGAAGGTAATTTTTGGTAATTTATTTCAGTTTGAGACAATAATTAAACTAAAAAAAATCTGTAGAATGAGCGTTTCGGTATTAATGAAAGTTTAGGTTGTGCAGTTCTGTTATTTATACAAAAGGAGCTCACGAATTATTGCTCCTAATGTAGAAGGAAGTAACTGCTTTAGAACCACCGGATTGTTCTCATCAATTCACAGGATAGTATCACGAATATGCATGAATATGCGTCGCTGATGTGGTCATCTCTATAAAAAAACATATCTACGCACTGAAATCAGTGCTAAGGTCCCTTTTCTTTTCGCTAACTGTGAATAATTTTTAAGTTGATGGCCAAACAATTTTATTATCTTTTTGCAGTCCAATCAATAATTTATAAGCAAAAGCATTGTTTTGCAAGAAGGGCGCAATTTTGGCAAGCTTTCCGCATCAATTTTCCTATGATCGATGTGAAAAACACGTTCATAGGAAATATGCAGTGCTTCTGAAATATTTTTGAACCTAATTCGTCGATTTTCTATAATCATAATAGTGAACGTTTTCATTGAATTCGTAAAAATGGGCAAAATTGGTTATCATTTAGTAATACAATACTTTTATTTGAAAGGCCTCAGCCCAACCGATATAAAAGCTGAACTGGATTCTACTCTGGGTAAATCTGCTTCTTTGTTTACAACAGTGATATATTGAGAAGAAGAGTTTAAACGAGGCCGTATGAGCTGCCAAGACGAGCATTGCAGTGGTCGACCAAATAAGGTGACGACTCCAGAAATGGTGAAGAAAATCCATAAAGCGGTACTAGATGATCGTCGACTGAAAGTGCGCGAGCTAGCAGATATAATAGGCATTTCAAAAAGTGCGGCACATTGCATATTATCTCAAAATTTGGACATGAGCTGGTGCAAGATGGGTACCGCGTTTGCTCACACTCGAGCCAAAACAGTGTCGTGAAGATGTTTCAATTGAGTGTTTAGCGCAGTTTCACAGTAACAAAGCAGAATTTTTGTGACGTTTCGTAACCATGGATGAAACATGAGTCCATCACTTCACTCTCGTGACAAAAGAACAATCAAAACAATGGAGTCAAAAGGGAGAATTGGCTCCAAAGAAGGTGAAGACCGTGTATATATAATTTTCATTGACTATCTTGAAAAAGGAAAAACTATCAACGGCGAGTATTATGCGAACTTATTGCAACGTTTAAGCGAAGAAATCAAGCAAAACGGCCGCATTTGGCTCAGAAGAAAGTAGTGTTTCATCAAGGCAATGCACCAAGTCACAAATCCGTTATTGCAATGGCCAAAATTAATGAATTAAAGTTTGAATTGCTACCTCATGCACCCTATTCACCAGATTTAGCCCCCTCGGATTATTTTCTGTTCCCAAACTTGAAAAAATGGCTCAGTGGTCAAAGATTTTACAACGATGAAGAAGTGATGTCGGCAGTTAATGGTTATTTTGAGGAGCAAGACAGGTCTTGTTATAAAAAGGGTATCGAACTTATTGAACATCGCTGAGAAAAGTGTATAGAGCTGAAAGGAGATTATTATGTCTTTATTGGGTCGGGTACTTCTGCGACCACCCTCATATGTCGGTCAAACTGGAAGATCTATGGAAACAAGAATATCGAAACACAAAAAAAGTTTCAATCATAACAAAAATGATACCAACTAGGCAGTACAGTACATACTTGTAGTCATTCTTTTCATTTAGATTTCACCATTCTACATTCGGAGAATAAAGGGATAAAGTTATTATTACTTGAGACTATAGAAATAAACAAACATAAAAAATATAAATTATTAAATGACCAAGTAGAGTTGAATAATTCGCCACTATTAAACTTATTTTCTTGTAGCTGTATATCACACACACCCTGAAAATAGTTTAGATGACAAGAATGCATTCCGTTAGTATTAGATTTACCTTTTAGTCTGAAGAAACAATTGTTACTATTCTTTAAAAAAGTTGTTATGTGAAAATCGCACAACTTTGTCTTTGTGTTCAATTTTGTTATAGATTTTCATCAAGTAAAGACCACATCATTTAATTATTATTATTTCATATTCTTACGAAAATGAAATCAAATTGACCAACCTTCTGCATCACACAATATATAATTGCATTGTATTCTACCAACCTTTCCTTAAAACTGATATTCGTGAACTCTACATTGTTCATTTCATGTTTTCAATAATAAAAAGATAATTCCAAATGTTAGAACAAGAAAACCGGCATGATTTATTAACATAAAATCTCGAACGAATTAGATAATTAAATTGCATATTAAATGTCTCTCGAGTGACTCATAAAATGTCTTCTGACATAATATATCGGTGCGGTTGATTTGCTATTTTGTGGCGAATTTTAATTAGTGTTAGAAAATTACTTGCCCTGATGTCTCGACTGCCGTACTGTGGGATTTTGTAAAAATCGGATACCGTTTTAATTGCGAATCGTACAGGTTACTCTGCCGTCTACGTGGCGGCACACTACGCAGAATTAATGACTTTTGATATGTATAATTAGGTTAAGTTCACTTCCTACTATCTTGTATGTAGATTGGACCATAATTGATTAACCTAAATAAAGATCGTATATAGTGAGATATTTCAATTTTGAAAATTGTATGTTTAGGAGATCAAAAATATGAATACGATTCAAATTATACGGCGGTAATTCAATAGAATACAAGCTGTTTATACGCGAGACGCGAGGAAATAAAAAGAAAAATAATTTTATTTACAGTGGAGGTAGTTTCATGAAAACTATTATCTATTTAAACTAAAACTAAGTAATGGGTGATTCATTTGAATGTTACTTCCTTCAAAATTAAAAAAAAATAAAAACAATTTTATCAGATATTCTTTATTATCATACGAAAGAACCATTCTTGACATTTATTTTTTTAAAATTATTTTCTTCAAATATTGGCGGTAACTGCGCCTAACATGGTCCAATCTGAAGTTTCAATTTTCGACAACGCGTTTGAGCATTTCAAGTAGTATTTGAATGGTGGCTTTCAATTGCTCAATCGTAGCTGACTTATTAATGTTGATTGTGAACTTTACGTAGCCCCAAAGAAAAAAGTCCAAAGGTGTGATATCACATAATCCAGGCGGGCATAGCACAAGTCCATTACGTGAATTTAGTTCACCAAATTGTTTTCGCAATAAAACCATGTTTTCACGGGCTGTGTGGCAAGTAGCGTTGTCTTATTGGAACCAAATGTCGTCGTGATCACGGCCTTCAATTTTTGATAACAAATAGTCCGTTATCATGGCGCGATAACGGGCGCCATTTACAGTTATGTTGCGGCCGTCTTCATTTTTGAAGAAATATAGTCCTATGATTCCACTTGCTCATACACCACACCAAACTGTGGCTTTGTTTGGATATAATAGCAGCTCTTGAATCTCTTCGGATTGCTCTTCACTTCAAACACGGCAATTGTGGTTACTGATGTAGCCATTAAGCCACAAAATAGGCTTCATCACAAAATTTTAGCCGAAAACAGTGAATCTTGTTCAAACCTTTTATAGCTCAAAGACTCAAATGGGGACGATTCGAAAGGCCGGTTGGTTTAAATTTTTGAACGAATTGAATATTGTATGTTTTTAAACCAATATCCTTGCGCAAAATACGCCAAGTTGTGACACACGACAAGCCAAACTATTGAACTGTACGTCTAATCTTTTCTTCCCGGTCATCGCCTCCACTCCCAGCTACCATCGCTATATTTTCTTCACTACGTGCTGGATGTGATCTATTTGGTCGTGTATGTCCAATAATGAATGTTGCATTTCAAATTTTTCTATAGTATAGCGAATTGTGCGTTTGATAGGTCGATTACGTAGACCATGGGTTGCTTTAAGCGCACGAAACACATTTCTCGCGGAACGTTTTCGTAATACAACTGAATAATGTGTAGACGCTCCCATCGTAAAATGTCACATAATATTTAACTAAAATAGCGTGAAAGTTGACACGACTCACGCTTCATCAGTAGTAAAAAAATCGCTATTGAAAAAAGTAAATCATAATGAATCACCCAATACTGTAGCCGGTAGCATATATGTTGAGTCAGAATTACTAGAAGACTGCTACGTCACTTTCTTTGAGTAAATCGCACTCGACATCCGAGTAGAATACATATTGACGGCGCGGCGTTTATCATAGCAGGTTGCAGTCGGTCTTGGCAAACCGTGACTTGTAGTCGATTTACGTAGCGTGTATCTTTGTGAGTGTATATGTATTCTGAATGTAATTTCATATTAAAAGAAATCAATGGAGGCGAAAAATTAGGAGGGGGAAAATTTTAAGGTACGCAATTGCTTGGAAACGTCTAGTTACGGCAGATCTTTGCGTCGAGTGTGGTTTTTCGTACGTAGCGATCTTCTAGGAATTTTGGCTCAACGAATATTGCACCAGCTATACATGACTAGGAAGGAAGAGTGGTTACATATACAGAGTGCGGCAGAAATAATTCCCGTATATTAAATTAAATGAAGTATTAAATATTAAAAAAATTATTTCACAATTTTCACAATTTATTAAATATAAGATTATCATCAGCATTTGTGTGATTTTCACAATTTTTTTTAAATTTAAAAATAGTAATTGTATCACCGACAATGTAGCTTCGTCAGACGACTTAGCAGAAGCCCCAGTGTTGATAAAACAATGCTCAAAATCAGACAATCGAGTCGTTATATTTAATTTTGTTATACATTTTCGTCAAGTAAAAGCCTTGATAATGGCGTTACGTAGAATGACACTAAAATTTCGCCATCTTCCGATTTACACTCTTTAATTCTTTGAATAAATTCTACAGAGTTAGCAACTGACAAACTTTAAAATCGTTCGAGATTCATTAAATTACAGCGAGTTTCAAAATCAGTCGTCGCGATTTTTAACAGAGACATATTTTAATTTTCCCATACTTCGCAATTCCTTAAACTTTATCACGATCGCACCAGATGAATTGTGCCTTAACTGTTCATAGTAGTTAATAGATAAATAGAAATTTTGTAGCAATCCCTTATATGGTGAAGAAACATCGTTAATTATGAACCACATACTCACATTCTTCTACCATCTAAAGACTGCATACAAATCACACAACAATAGCCATTCGCAAATTAAATTACCACTTATTATTATCAACCCAATACATATCATATTTCTTAAGTTATTATTCCATTCTACTCGCATCATTTCTCCCATAACGTCTGCACAATAATGTTCATCTCGAACATCTGCGACAAGTTGATGTCAATTTAATAGCTTCAATAACATAAGTCATTGTAATGGCATCTTAACGTGATATGGTGTGTGTGTGTTTACGTTGCAGAGTTAGAAGAAGAACGTAAAACGTTTAAAACGTTACATTATTTAATAGTTAGTATTTTTTTCATTCTTTACAATCTCGATATGGTATGGTAAATAGCATCATACAGGTACAGTACGTTAACTGTTAATATTATAGTTAATTTTAGTATTAATGTGTCTAATCTATCTATATAAATCTGTCATGGATTGGTGCGTTTTCGATCTAGATGCTGTTATTCGTTACGTTGATTACTTTAAGAATCAATGTGATTACAGGAAATACGAACCTTTTAATACTGAAGGAAACTGCGAAATACGCGGAAATACGATATCCGTTCAAATATTTGAAGGAATTGTTCGCTTTTAAAATTAATCATCTGATTGTTATCGTATACAGAGTGTAATATGGTAATTATAGAAGCGACCAAAAGGTCTAGTGCCTTTAAAATTTCTAAAAACGAATCCAAAATTTTTGTATGCACTAACTACTATTTGCTTAATTCTTATCGAATGATAGACAACTTATACCTCTTTGAAAATGTCGAGTTTCATGCCTGAAAAAGTACATTTGCGGCACGTATTACTTTTTTTATTTAATCACAAACAAAAAGCCGTTGAAAGTCATCGTTTGCTAGTAGAAACTTACGGTGAGCACGCTCTAACCATAAAAACATGTGAGACGTGGTTTCGGCAATTCAAAAGTGATGATTGCAATGTGCAAGACCAAGAACGTTCTGGTAGACTGAAAAAGTTTAACGATGCGAAACTGAAGGAGTTATTGGATGAAGACCCAACCAAACTCAAAAACAATTGGCAGAAGCGTTAAATGCGGCCCAAGAAACGATTAACGATCGATTGCGAGCAATTGAAAAAATCCAGAAGATGGAAATTGGGTGCCGCGTCAACTGAATGACAGATAAATGGAAAATCGTCAAAGAGTTTCTTTGTCGGCATCCAGAAGGTCAATCAAATCACCTTCTTCCAAATCCTCAAAATCAAGGTGGCTTGCTAAGTTTAATATGTTTTGTCGAATTTCAGAAAGAGAATTAACTTCAGCTTCATTGGTTTTTATTCATTTTAGCCCAATTTTTTTCCAGGCTCGGTTCATTGTGGTCGATGTTAATTCCTTCCACGATTCGCTAATGTCGTCTACGGCATCTGTAATATAAATCTTTTATGTACTGTTTTTATTTTATCATAATTATGTTATATGCATTCTATTTAATAATAGGTAAAGGGAAATAGGAAAGAAGCTAGAGCGAAAGTATTAGTTTCTGTCTCATCCAGCAACAATTTCTCTAAAGTTGTCTACTTTTAAATTTTGCTACAGCTTCGCCCATGTCTGCCTTTTGCTACCTCTCATATACCGCAATGGAAGGGTGTCAAGGAAAAAATACTAGGAATAGTTGTGGTTGCAAAATTAACATTTGGGGAACACATTAAGGTAACAGTTGACAAAACAAAAAATATATACGCATTAACAACATTTTGATACCTAATATTAGCAATTCTAGGAGTAATAAGAGATGGTTCCTCTCCAGCATAGTAGTCTTGACAATGATGTAAGGAACACCAATACGATACAAGACCATGGGGAAGAAAATATATAGGGAGAGTGAGTGAAGAAAGTGCATAAGCGATTCTTGAGAATAGGCGAATATAAGACTGTGTCAGTTAGAGCACTTCAGGTTACTTCGGGAGTTGTGTCTCTGAATCTGGCAACTAAAGAGAACAGGCAAGTGTAAGTCCTGGCAGTTCTAGATGTGACAAGAGATGATCCCCCCCCCCCCTCCCTGCAACATAGTACTCTTAACAATGATGTAAGGAGTACCAATACGATATAAGACCATAGAGAAGAAAACATATAGGGAGAGTGGAGTGGAGAAAGTGCAGAAGAGATTCTTGTTGAGAATATAGAACTGTGTCAGTTAGAGCACTTGAGGTTATTTCAGGAGTTGTGTCTCTGAATCTGGTAGCTAAAGAGAACAGGCGAATGTAAGTCTTAGCAGTTCTAGATGTGACAAGAGACGATTCCCCTGCAACATAGTAGTCTTAACAATGATGTAAGGAACACCAATACGATAATGCCTTGGAGAAGAAAACATATAGGGAGGTGAGTGGAAAAAGTGCAGAAGAGATTCTTATTGAGAATAGGCGAATATAGAACTGTGTCAGTTAGAGCACTGCAGGTTCTTTCGGGAGTTGTGTCTGTGAATTTGGCAACTAAAGAGCTTTGACTTACTTATTAACGATATGAAACAGTTATACATCTAATAAGAGAGTTAATAATAATTAACTGACAAGAGGAACTGAGTAGAAAAGTAACGATAGCGAAATGGAGAAGAAGCTAATTTCATATATTAAAATGTGGCTAAAATGGGATGTAGACTATTAGGATGTTGACTATTATTGGGATGTCAGACACCAACAGAGCAAGGTGTATTCGGTGCAATATGCAATCAAGATTCGGAGAATAGAATGAGACGAGTCCAGGTACTGCGACGATTAAGACAACTTTGACCACGCACTTTTTCACAGCCCTATTATTATTATTACCATTATTAATATAGAAAGAAATTAATTGATTAGCATTCCCAACTGTATTTATTTCTTCTGACGTACATAATGTGCAACCCTCGTATAGCGGTAATTGTTTTATTTGTAATCATAAATCATTTATTCAATTACTTTATTAAAGACGGTAACATAACATTTATATGATGTAGTCATACTTCATCTTAATGAACACGTTTTATTCATTTTCAAATTTATTGTTGCTATTACATGTATTAAAATAAAAATAACAATTTCAACTAATGACTTATTCACACGCAATAATGTTATCTTCTAAGATTAGATATGTATTTCATTAAAATATTAACCATTTAATAATGAGTAAAAAATTGATGAGAGAGCTATATAAATCCGTTATGAAATGTACAAGTTCGTATCTCCAGTATATGTATTTTTATTTAAAACTTTACGAATAGTTATATTTAATTGAATAGATCTTTCTTATTGATAATATATTTTTAATATTGACGTAAAGAGCATATTAAATATATGGCCTTTTTAAATGTTAAATCAGTAATTAATTAAATGTTAAATCGGTAGTTAGTTAGTAAAACGTATGGTAGAATTTTCGATTTGGCAATATTGAAAGCAATATCAACATTGAAAGAGATCCCAAAACTCTACTAATGAAAATGTTTATTATCCTACCTTGCGGTTTGCATTGATAAACAATAATTTGAACCTCCACTGGTCCCTCCAGTAAATTACAATATAAAATATAGTTTCGAAAGAGTCACTTACGGTAGCCCGTTTTGTAATTCACTCTCTATCGTTTCGTCGATTCTTGGAAGTTTTGCAGATGTGAATTTATATGTTGAGCAATTTTATGAAAAGATTTATTCCATTACCTTGGTTAAGAAACTTCAACAAGCAAGATATTTTCAATTTGATTCACTAAAAACTATTAAGGATTCTTAATCTGAAAAAACATCACAAAAAATGGAAGTCAAGTAATAGTAACTTTCTTTAGATGGGAATTTCAAAGATTGAGCAAACTGGTTAAAATAGAGCATATCAATGATATGAAGCATTATAATTATATACTGAAAATATGTAATAATTAAAATATAAATAAGTGAAACTCTTAGCAATCCATGCCTTCATTAATTATAAATTTTATTCATTTTTGTTTGAGCTTTTCGACAATTGGGGATAATAAAACAATTAGTTCATATTAACGACATTTCGGGGGTTCTTTTCCGTCTTTTTAAATTTATTATAAAATCGTTTTCCTTTTTCTTTCCTTTAAACTACAATACATCGATTATATATATTTGATGACTCTTAATATTTTTTGTTGATAATTTTAAATTTACAAAAACACAAACAAAACAAAAAACAAAATTATACCGTTAATTATACCTACATATGTAAGTAAGTATTGGAGGATTTAATCTTAATTATTAAAGTTAAGCTTATATTTGCGGTGGGAAATATTAATTTGGTCAGATGGCTACACTAAGTAACTGTAAAACTTTTGTTTAATAACTTTGAGACAAAAATAGGCCCAGAAGAAAAAGTAGCGTGGGGTATCTTTTAAACTTGTAACCAGATTTCTTGAGAACGAAAAGGATCCTGACTACAAGACCATTGTAACTCAAACATTGGAAAGCTTCAATAATTTAGGTTGTAACATGAGCTTAAATATACATTTTCTCCACTCACACCTAGACTACTTTCCAGTCAATCTTAGTGCTGTCAGCGAGGAACGAAATGAAGGATTTCACCAAGATATAAAGGAAATGGAAAAGCGATATCAAAGAAGATAAAATGTTAACGTAATAGCGAACTACTGTTGGATATTAAATAGTGACGATCCCCAGCGATCCTACAGTAGAAGAAGCACAAAACGAAGTTTTGATGAGAAAATGATAGTACAAGGCCTATTAAACAAGAAGATCATCTAGTTTTACAAATTTTGTGTTGTTTGTATGAAAAATGTTTGGTTACCTACATAGGCGGATCTACCATAGAAAAAATTAGGCTGAAGTCTAGAACCCCGAAAGGGAAAGGGGCCCAGCAACTAACTAATGCCTGCCAATTTTTAAAAATAATCTTATTGACATATTTCCAAATCTTTATACCAGTCTTAAAATTTATTTAACAATACCCATAACGAGTTGCAAAGCAGAGCGATCTTCTTCTAAACTAACCTATATAAAAAATAAATACAAGTCAACAATGTATGCTGAAAGGCTAAATAACCTTTCAATTCTATCTGATGAAAATGTAGGTAATTTTGATGGAGCCTGTGGTTGATTCACTTGGTCACTTAAGGTTGATATGTAACCCATTTCCACATTAATTTTCGCGTTCTGCATACTCATTTCGACAACTAAGTTGTCATCATTAGCAGATAATTAAACCGGTGAGACACTGTTTAATTATCTGCTGATAATGACAACACGGATATTAAAGTGGAAAGGGGTTATGTATCAACCTTCAGTGATTATAATGAAAACGATTTGACGAAATCCATTTCATGCGATAAAGCAATCCGGGAATATGTACCAATAAAGTGTAGAAGAAAACAGTTAGTTTAAATTTGTATCATGATTACCTGTAATTAATAAAGTTTATTTTGTTTTTTGTGTTTTAATAGAATTTTACTTTTACATCTGCCGTTTTATTTGTTCGTTTATTTATAGTTATATTCAAAATGCTAGGTTATGATAGAAATTTACAATATTTAGACAACAATGCTGGTGGGGGCCCCAAAAAATCAGTTATCCTAGGGCCTCAAAAAACCACGCTCCGCCCCTGGTTACCTACATATGATTTTGATAAAATGTAAAATAAAATATACAATTTTTTGTAATTGGCTTACTATTCCTAAAATACATTTGTTTTTTGTGAGAAAACCCTACGTTTTTGAGTACAGCAGTGAAAAATACACAAAAGAAGTAACCAAACAAAAACAGTGTGCGTCTTGGTTTTCAGCGGTACGGATCGTGTGCGGAATTAGTTTTTTCGTAGGGGTATTTCTTGCCGTAGTTCTCCAGGTGCGACACTACTTAATTATCTGCTGATGATGACAACTTAATTGTCTAAATAAGTATACAGAATTACGAAAATTAATGTGGAAAGGGGTTATATATCAATCTCTAGTGATTAAGCAAAAACAATTTTTAAAAATTATTTTTTGCAGGCCTTTGCTATGCGTTTGTTCTATATTGTTTTCTATTTCAAAATAAAACAAGTAACCTATTAAAAAAGAAAAGAATGCGTCTCTTATATTTCAAAATAAAACAACCCACATATTAAAAAACAAAAGAATGCGTCTCCATTAATATTAATTTTCGTCAGATAAAAACCGAATCAGTCTAATATTTAAAAAATTATCTTGGCACACATAACCTAAAATTTTAAAATAAAAAAACACAAATCAGTGGCGTCATCGATTTTAATGAAACCGAAAATATACCCGCAAGATCATTTTACTTCCCGCATAGTTTTAATTTAGTTAAAAGTATTGATGAACTGTTATTTCAAGTGAAAATAAACGGTACAGTTAGATCGAGTATTTATTTTCACACATTGTGTCGCTCTGAGAGATGATGATGTAATTAGCGAAGCGAGCAAGTTTTCTGTATATGTTGTGTGTGCGCGCGTGTGTTTGTGTGTGTATTTTGTCTATTTACTAGATACCTGTCATTTTTTTCATCTACCAAAGTGTATGCGCGCGCTCTAGAACTTGTAAATTGAAACTGGTGCTACGTGAGAACATCCACTAATTTGATTATAGCAATTTGCAGGTTACTCGTCTCTACTACTATTCATATCACCGGTGGATCTACGTTATTAGACCTGAAGAATAAGATAACAGGAATTATTGCATAAATATTTGCCTTCGTTTTCCGCTCCTATTTACTTATGTTGTTATTGAATGTTATTCGAAAATGTATTCTGCCTCGGTGAAATGTCAAAGTCCACACTTTGTACGTTAATTCAACGGATCGAATTTGACGACGAAATTTACACTACTTAGTTACTTTTACCGTTTTAGTTTCTTATTCATTTGGCTCGATTCATAGAATCGAACACAATATTGTCAACCAAATACCAGCTACCGATACTAAATATACTTTTGTAAATTCATTTATTAACAATACACTTACTTATTTACCTTAAGGTCAATATTAATTTAGTAAATTTGCACTAACTGTATTTGAGTACTTACTTATGACTATTTAATAACAACGTCTATATTTTTAGAGTCGACTTTATTATTTCCGCAAAAAGACATCAATCGGTAACTTTAGACGTAATAGAAGTATTTATTTTCTATAAATAATATCGATAATTCTTGATCAATAAGGTTGATATATAACCCCTTTCCACATTAACTTTGTAAATTCTGTATACGCATTTCGACAACCAAGTTGTCATCATCAGCAGATAATTTCAAAGTGTGGCACCTGGTAAAACACGGCGAAAAACAACAGCACGAAAATCAATCAGTGTACATCTTGGTTTTGAACGGTGTGGATCGCGTACGGAGTTTGATTTTCGTGCGGTTGTTTTTCGCCGTGTTTTACCAGGTGCGACACTTTGAAATTATCTGCTGATGATGACAACTTGGTTGTCGAAATGCGTATACAGAATTTACAAAAGTTAATGTGGAAAGGGGTTATATATCAACCTTATTGATCAAGTCAATCAACCACAGGCTCCATCAAATTCAACTATCGATAATTCTATTACTTACTATAAATTTATAATAATAGCAAAATGAACCTTTCGCAAAGTATAATAATTAGAAGACATTCATATCTTTGCTTTTAAAATCCGGTCATAATTTAAGGCACCTCAAGGTAATGCCCACAAAATATTGCGTTAAAATTAAGTCGATGTTTCTAATGACTAAAATAATTGTCATTCTAATACAAGTCGCTCAGGTAATAATGATCTTGAAACCTGGCAAACAACCAAACTGTGTTACATCCTACAGACCAATAAGTTTATTACCGATGCTGTCTAAGGTCTTCGAAAAGATCTACGTGAAGAAATTAAAGAAAACCTTACAAAAAAATAAAATCTTGCCGAGCCATCAGTTTGGCTTTCGTGAGAATCATGGCACGATAGAGCAAATCCATGGACTAGTTAACAAAATAAATAGTGACTTGGAAGAAAACAGTTCTGTTCATCTGCTTTTTTGGACGTGTCACAGGCCTTTGACAAAGTGTGACACGAAGGGCTATTTTACAAATTAAAAAACTCCTACCATATCCCGACTATGAACTGTTAAAATCCTATCTCTCCCATAGATACTTCCAAATAAAAATTACCGGTGTTCATACAGATCTACAACCCATCCAATCAGGAGTTCCACAAGGAAGAGCCCTAGGACTCATTCTATTTCTAATCTACACAGTTGATCTCCCGACAACACGCACCTTGACTACAGCAACGTTCGCCGACGACACCGCAGTGATGGTATCCCACACCGACCCAGAAATGTCATCAAGAATTCTTCAAACAAACTTGACAAATATTCAAGATTGGCTCAAAAAATGGCGCATCCGAGTCAACGAATCCAAGTCAGTACATATCACATTTACATTGCGAAAAGGAACATGTCCCCCAGTCAATCTAAGTAACACTCAGCTGCCTCAGTCAGACTCAGTCAAATACCCAAACCAAACTCCAAAACAGTTAGCAGAAGTATTAAACGTGGACCAAGAAACGATTAATGACCGATTACGAACAATGGGATAAATCCAAAAGATGGGAAAATGTGTGCCTCATCAATTGAACGACAGGCAAATAGAAAATCGAAAAATCGTCTGCGAAATGCTGTTTCGAAGTTATGATCGAAAGTCATTACTGCATCGAATAGTGACGGGTGATAAAAAATGGATTTGTTTCGAAAACCCTATGCGCAAAAAATCATGGTTATCACCTGGTGAAGCCACCCTGTTTCACTAGGTGTTGAAAACTGGTGAAACAGTTAATACTGATCGCTATCGACAACAAATTATCAATTTGAACCATGATTTAATAGAAAAACGTGTAGAATGGGCTCGAAGATACGGTAAAGTGATTTTACAGCACTATAACTCTCTCATACAGCAAAACCGACCAAGGAAGTGTTGAAAGCACTTGGATGGGAGATAATATCTCACTCGCCGCACTCTGCAGGCCTTGCCCCGTCCGACTATCACCTTTACGCATCAATGGAATACGCGCTTGTAGAGCAGCACTTCGCCAATTTTAAAGAAGTTAGAAAATAGCTCGATGAATGGTTTTACTCAAAGAACAAACAGTTTTTTTTGGATGGCATCCATATATTGCCTGAAAGATGGGAAAAATGTGTAGAATCAAATAGCCAGTCACATTTTCGGCATGACATCCACACTATGCGGTCACTTTATGTGGTTGTAATGGAGTCTCTTGAAACACATGTGTGTTTGTTACTGTTCAATTTTGCCTATTGACAAAGCTATTAATCCAAAAATGTACTTCATAGCTGAAGGTGATTTTTCGATAAAATTCAGGATTTTCTTGATACTTTAGCAGAGTCCAATTGGAGAATTTTCAGCGCTTCAAATGATGAAGAGGCTTCAGTTCTTGAGTTAGTTTGCCCTTGTAAGGGTGTAAGCAAGGATCTTTACGCAAATTTCGCCACAATCTAGTTTGAGAGATTCCCAATTCCTGTGAACGGCTTGGAATCGACCAATTTGGTTCATTTTGAACTGAAGCACTTGCGCCTGCGATATTTTCTTTAGTTCAACCCTGCGTTATCTCACTGGCATAAAAACATCCAAATAGTGAACATTTTGGCTCGAATTTATCCATTATAACATGCACAGCCTATCTATTGGGACGATTATTACGACCGAAAATTAGAGTAAGTTGCGACCCCTAACTCAGAATTGCGGCAGTTATTTTTAATAATTTCCAAACGTTGCTCGTTCGTGAACTTCACCATGATAAAAATGTTAATTTTGACTGACGTTTTGACGTTGACAGATCATGAAAAACGTTCAAGGATGCCTTCGCATTAAAAGACAAAATTATTATGTCTTTTTGTGCGTAAAAAACATTCTTTTCCAACGCTTGTATAGACCCAATTTATAAAAACTATATTTCTATAAACTGATCTTTGAAAGAAAAGGAGTTTTTTTAAAAAGATTCATCTTATGTAAGTACGCGTAATGCTGTCATAAATTTATGTGACAGTAAACTTTACGATACTTCTATTTGCGTGAAGGTTTTTCAATAAACGTTTTGCTTATTTACGGAAATAAATATTAACAGCTAATTCGTTATATAATAAAATTTATCAAGTAACCTTTTGCAGAAAGAAAATCCGCAATTATGAACGTAATTAGATGATGGAAATGAGTTACTCGTATCGCTGGAAGGCAGAAATAACGCATACTTTTATACTTTGTATACCTGATTAGTTAAATGTCAATATATTACGTAGTAATGATTAGTACTAAGGTAATGAAATAGGATCTACATATTTGAATATATTTATTATTTAAACGGAATTATTCCGATACCATAATTTTCATTATAATTTTATGCAACTTTGTCTGTGTACATACGATAATTACGTCCTTTTCTTTAGTGTTAAGAAGAGAAACTAAGAAAGTTTTAAATCACTGTATAAAATGTCATTCCAATAGGACCTTCTACTATTAATGCTGTGGAGTGGGATAAAAGAAAAGAGAGCCTCATGTTGGCACGTCAAATTATTATTAACACCACGGCGAGGAAAAGAAAAAGAACCATACGTTCGTGCGTCAAATCAGGCTGTGGTATTAAAAAAGAAAATGACTCATATTGGTGCACCAAATTACTATTAAGCTGTCTGTGAGAAAAATTCCACCACGTTGTTTAGCCAAATTATTATCGATGTGAAAATAAGTGAAGTCGGCTAGCTATAGCGTTACAATATTTAAAAAATAATAAAAAGTTAATACGTTGTGAGTACTAAAAGTCCAGGACATATGGATTAAAAAAAAATATTTACAAAAAAAACCGACGAAATTGTCTTCAAAATTTTATTTAACTAAATTAATTAAGAAAAAAGTTGAAGCTTTGAATATATTAAAAATCAAATTAACAAAAGTAATATGTATTGATAAATGTAATTAAATACAAAGACTGTAATAAAGTATGTAATAAAGCTGCAGAATATATGAGTTTTAATAAAATGTAGGTATTGTATGGTACATAGATGTGTGTATTGCTGATAAGGGTTTATTGTAAATTGACTGAACTGAACTATACACACCTAGACACTAATTGCATAAAGTTGTAGCAAAATATCGACTGTTCATCCTAGTGTTGGTGAATTGGAGATTGACCAATGAAATAGCAAGAAAAGTCGTGCTAAAATTAAGAAATAATAGAAGCGCTGTGTAATTAAAGAGATTACCATAACAGAAAAGTAATATTAAATTCATATAAGTATCATAGTTGCGATTATTTTGAGTACTTTATAATGATATGTCACACGATTTGCTTTATGTAATCGTTACAGAATAATAGTAAATAAATTACTAAAAGCAGACAAGATACAATTAGCTGAAAACCCAACTCGGTTTGACAGATACAGTAATGCAACGACCCAATCTAATGCAGCAACATATAAACTGTTTCCGTACATAGATTATGGCGTGTTAAAGGATTCATTCTCACAAATCTCAATAGCTTAATTGGTTAAAATAGCTGTACGGAGAACGGAATATGAGAGATCGAATCTCAGAAGCAACAATTTTTTTCTATAAAAATTTTTGAATTAATTGACTCAATGTAAGGGAACAGAAACTACATTATACAAGCATAAACCAAGCCAGTCTATTTATAAAAAGAAACGAATACAGTTCTGGGGAAAAGGAAAAAAATACATTGTGGGTGCGTGTGTGTGTGTGTGCACAAAGAGAAGCAGTGGCTTAAAAAGATGTATAATTTTTACAGATACAGATGATTATCAACTACTTCAGAAAGCGTCAGTTTATAAAATGTATATAGAGAAACATGTGAATACGTATATAACTACTCTGCATCTGTATAAATAAAAAAAAATTACATTATTCTAAAGTAACTAAATAAAAATATGAAACTATGAAACGTCGTGAAGAAGTGATGTTTTTATTTATTGCTTCTTAAAAAAGAATTAAGAAGAAAAGAAAGAACTAGGTAATTATACTGTAAAAAAAAGAAGAGAAACTAATTTATGACATCTCTAAATGAAGTATTGTATTTATAATATGAAATATTGTGCTTAGCATTAAATATTTGTTCTTTTAATAAAATTTTTAATAGTAAGTTTCAATGGAGACTGTAGTTGATTGAATTGTTATTTACCTTTTTTGAATCAAAAACTATTGCATTGCAATCCAGAAACTCTATTAAATCTCTCCTGGGAAATACGAAAGACAAAGTTGTATTAAACCAGAAATCGGGTGATTTACGAAATAATGTGCCTAGATTGTAATAAACAATACACCAGTCAAACTAAACGTTCGATAGAAACGCAGTATAAAGAACATACGACGCACATCCTATTTAATCGACCCAAGAAATTCAGTTTAGCGAAACACGTGCTAAAAAATAAACATAGCGTAATCGCAGATTGTCTACGTTTAATTAAAAATATAAATAATTAGCTCGAGTTAGATAACCATGAAAGCATATTCATTGGAAGAAACAAAAACTATGTGTTAAACACAGATAAGGATCTGATAACATATTGTTGCCTCTTTGAATTCCTACACAATACGAGCATTAAAAAAGGCCCATAAGTGGAACCGGGATGATGTACTTTAGAATAACTGGTAATTTAAAAATTAGGAAACATATTAAACTGTGCGAACTAAATCAGTGTGTATTAATCTGGTACGTAAACTTCCGCAGTCGTGGTCCATGCTATCTGCTTCTGGGCTTCCGGGCTGGAACAAGTGCAGTAGTTCAGCCCTGAAAATGACCCATACAAATGGATACGAATCGTCGGCAGATATACAAGAGACGCGATTACAGCTCGGAAGCCCAGAAGCAGATAGATCAGTGTGTCTTTGGTAGTTCTGCGGTATTATTTTGTGCGAGTGTTACCACGGATCCAACTGATGATAACTTAGTTGTCAAAATACGTATATATTTAGAACACAAACATTGATTTGGTAAGGGGTTTTATTAACTTTTTTTTGATTAATTCCAAACACAGTCTCCATTAAAATTTACCATCACTTATTTAAGCTACTTAATTTTAAAATCACAAAATTATAGTCTTATTCCTGTACAGATGAATTATAATTCCATGGTATATATGCTCTAAGATATTTTGTCGGAATATATACATATGTGTTTGTATTATCCGATTATGTTAATGGAATTATACTGGTACATTGCCTACCATGACTGGGTATACACATACATATGGATTACTTTCACGTATAAATTTAAGTGACCATACGGCGTGTATAACAAATTTAAAGAAACTGGTCCGATTGCCACTACATTATCATTTCCTTTCATCTCTTCAGATTTTAAGAACCCTAATAAATGTTAATCGAAATTACCAGAACTGGTCGGCTATATAGTTGAGTACACATGCATTTAAGAAGTACACATGGTACAAAGGTATAAACATTTTTCAAAGATTTTATTGATACAATATACATACATATATGCAGCGCTAATGAGATGTTGTTTTTGGTGTTTTTTTATTTCATCTTGCGAAATATATATTTCATGAGTATTCTTGTAATTACAATGACGATTAAAGGCAGAATTTATGAATATAGAATGAGGAAAATGTGAGAGACATTATTTACACGAATAATAATTATTAAAAGTTTATAATTGGAGCAGTATCAGAAACTACTTTTTGAAGAGAATAATAGAATTTGTACGTCTAGTAATCTAGTACGAAGTACTGTCTACAATTATATTTTTTTATCGAAAACTTCTAAGAAAGGATGAAACGAAACTTCCAAATCGCTCCGATTACTACCAAGTCAACTCTTAGTTTTGGGAACATCACCACGATCAAAATTCTACATAACTGCTGCGGTCTGGTATCTTTATTAGATGCATCAACAATTGGCATTTGAGAAAATTCAGGTTTAATCTAATTGAAGTACCAATTACACGGTCTTTTAGAACCTGTCAAAATTTCCCAGTGTCTGGGATTCCCTTTCTTACACTATACATTAGTATCTCTTATCGGAATGTATAAGTCTTTAGCAAATTGTATTCTGTATGGTTTTGATTCTACTTCTTGTTTCCTAGATAATTGATTTGCCTTGTGATCCAAGGGCTTAGTTACACAGTACAGTGCTAGTTCTGCGGTCTATTTACTACATGCATCACCACTTGGTAGTTACGTAAACTACAGGTTATATCTGATAGGAATAACGATTACACGAATCTTTTAGAGATTCGTGTAATTGTCTTAATTTCCAGTGTCTGCATTTCCGTTTATTGAATTACAACCTATAGACTTATTGTGTTTAATCTGATATGTCATACAGTACTTACTTCAGTATCCCAGTACCCCATGTCAGAATATATAAATTTGTAACAGACCATATTGTGAATGATTTTGGTTTTACTTTGCCCAAATATCTGGTGTCTCTAATCACACAAAATTTCAGTCAGACAGTAGATGATATGCTGTTTCTGATTCTCTATTGTGAAGTCTACACCTACAGCTAAAGCTTGTGTATTCTATTATAGGTGCATGGCCAGTTATGCAATCTATACTAATTTGTGACTGGTTTCTGTCCAATAATAATAGTATAGACTACAAACCTACCTACAAATTCTTTGCCTTGCTACAACTTACATTTTTGTGGTGCATTTGATTCTTTTCTGGATCAAATCTGTGATACGATCTAAAACCAAACTTATGGGATAATAACCCTATGGACAGTTTTAATCCGAAAAATCCAATTTCCGCTTTTCATCAAATGGGGTGCAACTCTAGCTCACCTCCATGTGGCACATCCTAGGTAACGCAATACAGATTCTACTATTATAAGATTTTCTGGAAAGTGCAGAGCACAAACCGCTGATGATGGTTCCTAAACTAAATAATTTCGACGAATGTGATCGTTGAGCATTTTATGGTACACAAGAAGACTTCCTAAAAACCTAGGGTTGCTAATGAGTCAAAAAGAAAATACGATTGCGTTCTACAGATTTGTGGTCACTTCAAATGCAGAAATGCAAATCATGGACCCATTTCACGGGAATAATTTTTATACCCGCATCAAGTAGGGGTAGTAGTGGGGTGTCGGGCATAATTACACGCAAGAATATTAACATAAATATTTTGGAATTATAACCTACTTGCCCACAGTGCACAGGATCTAAAATCGAACCAAGTAATACTTAATTTTGAATGCAATATTTGCTTATATTGAAAAAAAGTTAATGCTGTGGTTACATCAGGCAGTAGGACTTCGTTAATCTAACATTCCATTCTTGGAATTCCATGGAAGTCGTAACGAGACTGGTAATGAATCAATAATAAGATTCATTCAACCTTATTACTGATTCATATAATTCTGATATTCTCCATCAATTACAACTATCACAAAAAAGGGTACAATTCAAACCACAAGGTAATAAAGCATTTCGGTCGCGTTAGAAAAGTAACTCGTCGAAGTACGTTATGCTAATTCCAAATCGCAATGAGCAATCTACATGTCCATTTTTGCGACTCTATCCTCGCTAGTGAGATTCCATTCAGTTCCTACTTTAAATTACTACCGATTTAGATGAAACTAATACATATTACACACCATAAGGGGAAGCATATCAGAAAAGGAAGCGCAGCTACCGCATAGGGCACTTATAATAGACTTAACGTGAATTAAAATGTACAATTATTAGCAACAGCATTTACTATTTACTATGTATCGTGATTTAAAAATTTTCTATTCATTCAGTTATTGAAACAGAAGCGATTCAAACGATTTATAAATTCGTGAAGAGAGAAGAAAAATATTTGGAGTATTAAAAATTCAAGCAGCATAATTGTGGCCATCATTGTCTGTTTAAAATTCATAAAATATTATTAGATGCATAGTGTGTATAGAACGTATTTAACGATTTTATACGCCATACGAACGTATGAATATGGTCTGTGTGACCCGTATTAAAAATTGTGATTGAATTAATAACTTTACCTACTAAGACAGTATCGTTAACCTGATACACAGAGACTTCGTACAAATAAAAAAGGAAGAGGATAGTGTTCATACATGTATGTACTGGAAGGGAAATGATAGGCAGGACACGTAACTTCAATTATTGCGGTTGCGTTTAAATATACAATTCTTCTTTGTGCTTCTATCTCGATCAAACGCACGTTAACTCGCACAAGGCACTGACAGAGATAACGACATCGACTCCTAATGCTTAGAATAGCTTATGAAGAAGTAAATAACTGTAAATCTGCGACCGGAAGTTCAACGTCGTTTTCAGATGAAGAAAGAAAGAAAGAGAGGAAAGGAGAGTGAAAAAGAGACGGAGGAAAGACTGTAAGGACTTTAACCTCGGTCTTGTGCCATTTGCTAGGCGTTCTGTTAGATCGAGAAATGCAGACAAACCAGAAGGATGGTTGCTAGTTTGGCGCGAGCAGTGCGATGTACCGAGAACCTAATTAGCTCCTTGAACACGTGAGGTAACGCCGGTTACCATGGCGGACTCAAAATTAATGTTGATTCGTCTGGTGAAATGTATTTTTTAATTGTTTTAGCACCAAACGTGTAATAATTATATTTTTTTTTAATATTTCAAACACAACGTCTCAAAGGAAATGTAAATCCTTTTATCAAATTTTGTCAATACAAGTATGCAAAGTGTGTCAAACATCCTAACACTTAACTCGTTTGATATGCGTTGAATACGTATATTCATTTAGTATCATTTTAAATGGTAGTTAGGGTGTAATAATAATAAAAAAAGTATTAATAATTACAATAACACTTAACGTACTTAATTGTCAGAATTGTCTGAATACACAACAAAAAAGTAATCTAAATTCTATTTGCATTTAAATATAAAAACAATTTATAATAATCATAATAATGATAAAACTATAAAAGAAAACGGCATGGTAAACATATACAGACAATGTCAAAAAATATCAGAAACAATTGAATATACATATAACGCGACATAATATCTGTAAAATAATACATAGGGATCTTACTAAAAATTACAAATTTCTAGTAGTGGTAGTAGTAGATACAATTGACCAACCCGTGGTATGGATACGAACCACAAAATTTTACAAAAATCGAAAATTAAATTATCCTGGAACAAAAACATTCTCATGAATTATAGAGTAACACACAATAGACCAGGCTCTACATCATATGTGGGCAACAACAGGCCCGCGGGCCGAATCCAGCCCGCTGTAAAATTTGATCCGGCCCACGAGACATTATCGTATTATTTCATGTCTGATATCTATCGCTAAAAATTATGAACACTACTTTAAAATGCACTACTTTTAAACGCGGCCCGCGAACGTATTTGCACATTAAACTTTGGCCCACAACATGTCAAAGGTTGCCCATACCTGCTGTACACTAACATAAAAATAATAAATAGGTATACCTGATTGACGTTTCTATACCAAACACACCTTCAGCAAAAACATACAGAGAAATGCAATAAACATAACCTTTTAGCAGAAGAGATACAACTATGGCATCAAAAACAGGTCAAAATTATACCTTATAATTTCTACCACTGGAGTAATTTTCAAACAACTCTGCGAAAGCCTCAAAGAACTTAATTTCAATCCAAATGTACATACCGGACGTCTCATGGCATAATTGTCTCGGCTTAAGGATATGTTACTGAAGCAATTTCAAGTGTAAAATGTCTAATAAATATATGCCCAAAACTTATCGTAACTGACCTACAATTTATCTGCTTTGATATGTTACTGAAGCAATTTCAAGTGTAAAATGTCTAATAAATATATGCCCAAAACTTATCGTAACTGACCTACAATTTATTTGCTTCTGGGCTGGAACCGCGTCACTGGTATAACTGTTATAGTAATAATAGTTATACCAGTAACGCGATTCCAGCCCGGAAGCCTAGAAGCGGATAATATGGACCACGACCGCGGAAGTCTACGTACCAGATTGACCTACAAGTATTTGTAGTTTTAGATAACCCTACTTAATACAGTTCCATAATAGAGAAATCTCAATGCAAATTATTTCGAAAGAAGTCGCTTTATTGAATTAGTTGTTCAAAATGTCCATCTACTTGCTGTATCCATAGTATAGCTCTTCTTTGAATTGAAAAGGTAGCTCTGGTAAGAGTTTCAGGATCAGAACCAATAGTTTCTGCGGCATCCACAATTCCAGTAATTCTAAGTCTGATGACATTGGCGACCAAGCAACTGCTGAACCTTTTCCAATCCACCGATTCATATAATTTTGATTAAGAAAATCGGTTACTTGTGTACCAAAGTGTGGAAATGCGCCATCGTGCTGTATCCACATTCGTCGTCTTACATCAAGAGGAACGTCATGAAGTAATGTGGTAAGGTCATTTTCCAGGAAACGTAAATAACGAACTACCGTGAGCGTTCATGGATTATAAACGCACCAATGAGATTGTCATCAATAACACCACGTCAATTATTCACCGTATATCTATCTTGAAAATGGGATATTTAGCCGTCAATTTTCAAGTGTTGAACAATGTGAATTCCTGATGCTATTGATGCCGTTTCTGCTGAAGACTTCATCACTAAAAACTATTTTCCCTGGATTTCTCGCAAATTAGCAAATAAATTCAAGTTTAAAATAATGTTTGCCCATGGGTCGCCAATTCTAATAATAGTAGAACTTAATATCTATCACCCAGCTCAAACGAAAGCTAGCTTTTATCATACTTTTGAGAGACTAAAATCTGTTTTCTTTCCCGTCCTCTTTACTACATCAAACCTCTTCTATTACTCATTCTGTAATTTTTTGTTTACAGGTTATGGTAGAAAACTTCTTTTCTTATAGTCCATTAACGTATTGTTCTATCTTTTAAGTAAACGCTTTATTTCTTCTTTGTATAATTTTCTTCTGTGCTTTTTGGGAAGTTCTCCAATATTCTGATCTATCTGGATTTAGTCCCTTTTATTATTTTAGTTCCAAAGTGTTCTTCATATTATTAATAATAGTAATATATTTATTCACCTAACAGAACATACAATAATAAATATATATCGAAATAATAATATAAATAATAAGATTAAAGGCAAAACTGCCTGTCTGAGTAATACGGTTGATACAACAAAAAGAACAAAGAAACAAAAAGAATAATGATAAAAATAAAATAAAATAAAAGAAATATAAAACAAAATATTCAAAAATAAAGACACAATTTATACAATGGAAAATTGCATTGCAAAGCGAGCAAAGTGATCACTACTGGTCTTCTCTTTTGTATATAAAACCGGAATAAGATAGTAGATCGCTTTTAAAGACTTCATTGTTTTTCAAAGTATTCTTCACGAAGATTAATGCACTTTTGCTGCGCTCGAACCAACCCTGGAAGCAGTTGTTCTACTCGTTTTTTGGTACACTCAAAATTGCGTTTTGAAAGACATCAACTGCTCCTTCTCACGACTAGAATCTTTGACCAAGCAGTCCGTTCTTGATTTTCGGAAAGGTAAAGAAATCGTTGAGATTTAGATCCAGACTGAACGGAGGATGGTTCAACAATTCAACGTTTTGTTGCATTTAAAATTCAATTGTCTTGCATACTGTGTGTGAACTTGCATTGTCTTGCTGGAGGATGATTCGTCGTTTGGGGTTAGTTTCCCGAAGCTCGGTGATGACTTGCGGCAAACAAATGGTTATATGCCAATCGGCAGTAACAGTTCTTTGATCTTATAGAGAAATTGTTGTTACACAAACTGCTTTCGAGACAAATGTCGCGACCATCTTTTTGGAGACACTTCGAGAACGGATTACTTTCGTCGAATTTTCTTCACATTGGAACACCCAAACAGAAACAGATCATTGACGCTTATTTTCTGGCTCGTATAAGCAAATCCAAGATTCATCGCCACTGACAACGTTGTGCAGGTTTTTACAGTTTCCGGAGTTAAAGCGATGTAGATTTTTTTTAACACCAATTCACCCTAGCTGTTTCCTGTTTATTACTACTTTAGTAATAATTATTAAATAAATGTTACTACTGCTTTTCATTTATAAAATTAATGAAATTTTTTCATCATTAAAAAGATAATTTCTTGTTTAATAATAACGGATATGCTTTATTTCTACTCTATTAGTTCACTAATTTTTTTTGCCTCTCCAAGTGTGAAATTCCATCATTTCGTGGCGTCACTCGTTTAACGAAGCGTACAGGTCGGTCTGGTCCGTTCTACTGAATACAATCTTTTAATTCCATTATTCGCATAAGAAGAAGAATTGGCTGGCGGAAATCATCGCAATGCAATAGATCATTCAATGATTTGGTTCTCATTGACCGTCGTAAAAATCTCACGTCAAGGCGGATTTTGCGTTAGCTATTGTCACGATTGTCATTCGGAATACGTTATTGTAAACTGGATTCTTCAATTTTCACTTCCAATACACTGAATAAAATGAGAATAGATCGAATGGAATGAGTTATCGAGGATGTTGACTGAACATGGTAATTATCTGACTTAATCAAAGGCGTCGTTGATAGGAACCGGGTGTTGAGAGTAAGTCGTTTTCATTCGAGATATGTCGAAGAATTTACCTGTCAGGTATATTGTTAATGACAAAAGAATAATTGAAAATCCAATCTACAATAAAACAGGAACTAATCAAAAGGCTTTTGTCTCTATGCCTTAGATATTTTAATTGCATTTTTGAATTAAAAAAAAACTACAATACTTATTGTCTAGAAATATTTCTATTTAACCTACTATCCTGTTTCATTCTTTCGCATTGTTTCTTTTAAATGATTATATTTACATATATAATGTTTATATGATTTCCACACATTGAAACTAAACTATGGAGTAAAATGCAATAAAAGTGAACAAGTTTTAACTATTTTTAGAATAATAAATCACTACTATTCAAGTTACTTACTATCAAGCGAATTGTTGGAAAGAAAACAATTCAATAAGATCTGCTTTGACTAGATACGTTAGAAAATTTCGCAATTTCTGTTCTTACATTTTTAAGAAATTTTCTATAAGACCAATTGATGTTTTAAATACATTAAAATTTTTCTTTAGTGCCTTACAAAGGGTACTAGGAAGTTTTGCAATACAGCTTCGTTTATTTAATTTTTCAAAGTAATTTCCTCTACACTCAATACACCTCTCCATCCTCCAAAACCAATCTTTCAACCAGTTCTGACAAGTTTCACTACGGAGTAAAGCACACACGTTGTCCCAAGCCCGCAGAATGTCCTCATCACTGGAAAATCGCCTCCTTTTTAGCTTCATTTTCACATGCGGGAACAGTGCAAAGTCGTAGGGAGCAAGATCTGGACCGTAGGGAGGGTGCTCGAGAAGTTTCAATCCTGTCGTGGTCAAATATTCGGTGCAGGCTTTGGCGCGGTGAGCTGGAGCATTATCGTGATGGAGGAACCAGGTGCCCATTCTGGACTTTGGCCGCAGGTTCTTCATAGATCCAATGACCTTAGGCAGGCACTGTTCAGTATACCACATAGCCGGGACTGTCTTCTGTGTATCCAAAATGACGCGTTCCACAATTCCACTAGATTTGAAAAATACAGCTCATCATTTTCTTCTTTACAGATTGGGATTTTCTGACAACTACGGGTGTGTCCTCATCATCAAAGACCCAAACTTTGTTTTGAGCTTTGGTCGGCACATCGTAATAGTACAGCCAAGTCACGTCAGCTGCCACGATGTTGTTCACATACCGAGATTGTTTCTTATTAAACTTTTTTAGCATCTCCCGGCATCAAGTCACACGTCATGTCGTCTGCTCTTCAGTCAGTCGATACGGCACTCAGAGAGAACAAAGTTTCTTCACGTTCAAATGATCACGCAGAATCGAACGAATTGCTGATGCATTTAGGCCTGAAGTACCCTCTATCTGTTGGTAGGTCACTCGCCTATCCTCGCCAAGCATTTTCCTCACAGTAGTAACGTCTTCCTTCGTAACTGACGTTTGTGGCCTTCCCGGCCTCTCAACATCCTCCACAGTTAAATTTCCCCTTTGGAATTGTCTATACCCCCTGAATATCGTTGTGCGATGTGGACAGACATCACCTAGTGCAAGAGTCATTTCTTCGAAGCACTGGTCTATGTTTAAACCACGCACGAAATTATAACGCAAAACTGCCCTTGTCTCATTTCGTGACCACAATGCCATCGCAAGCACTTTACACTCTCACTGCTAATGAATAACTGAGCCCATCGACATGGCGCGGCGGCTACTATGCACGTATGAACATGTCTCAACATGCAGCAACAAGCAGCTTCCTACGATTCATTGTTGCGCCATATTGCAAAACTTTCCTAGTGTACTCTTTGTATTAGAATTTTAAATTCAATTTTGACAAGTACTTACTAAAAAAATGCGCACTCAATTATGAAGAATTTAAAATAAAAAAGATGTGTAGCTAAGAAATGTAAATGCTTAGATTACGAAAACCGTATTTACTTTCTGATTTAAAAAGAAATGAAATTTCTTTATATTTTTCATATTTGTCTCACAAGCGTTGTGTTGGTTTCCATGTAAAATATTTAGATTCGATCGTTTTTTTTGTATCATATTTATATATAGGACCAATGCTGGAAATGCATTCATTCTCTATATAATAGTTGCCCAATAAACCTGTATAAAATTTACGTGTAAAAAATCCGTAAATATAGTTGTTGATATATAATTTCAAGAGTTGAAGGTTGTATTTAACTTCATAAGAATGAAAAGCGATTATAAGTGATAAAATATCCTGAACAATAAGTGGTAAAAGTAGTGATAAATACAAAAACTTTATTATCAATGCGGCATTAAAAGCACTTAATTATATGTTTCGCAAAGCGAATATACGAATTTAAGTTCAAGTTGTACGTGTGTGAGGAAGCCAATAAGCATCATCAATAAGACGAATGTTATGGGTTTAGTAAGATAACTCACATTATTAGTTTAAAATTATCTAAAGTTTATTTAAAGACCTTTAATCAAATGGAATTTATATTAAAGATTACGATCGTAGTGCATATTTCTTAAATATCGATAATCGATAATAATGATTATAGTAAATAATAAATTCAATTTCAAATTAATACGTTTTTGTGTAAAGTAATTTGTTATTTAATTTGATTATAAAAATATTTTGATATGAATTTTTTTCATGTATTAAAATATTTTAACAATAATATAATGTTCGCAAGTGGATAAAGACAGGGATTTAATTTCAATCTGGTTTCATATGTAAATCGCCAACAAACTCTCGTTGTTTCTATTTATTTACATATAGTTGTAAAGTTTACATATCAATAAACAAATAAATGAATGTGCTAGTAGATAAACATACCTATATAATAAGAAAAGTAAGGTGAATACAAGTATCATACTTATTACATATTATTTATTTCAACTTAAAGAAGGCAATTTAAATACATTAATTCATTTGTTTAACATTCTGCATAATTTGTTATGAGATTATTTAATTCTATTACTACATATTCATCTTTTAGATTATAACAATACATTATATAGTGACGAAAACATACCCCCAAAGAGGCAGTGTCTCTACTTGTAAACTCTCTTAATCAATTATTCAGGGTGAACATATCCATATTTTCCCACTTCCTATATTTCTGGCTATCTCCCACCATAGTTTTCTATTATTCTTTCCTTGCTAATTCCCGATACTTCTATTTAAATCTAATACTGCTTCTCTGAGTCTTTAGTCTGCCTCTTCGTTTTCCTCCACTTAGTTACCATTCCAACATTGCTTTTATTATTGCTCCATATCTGCCCTAGATATTCTATTGCTAGTTGCTTTATCTTTTCAATGTCCTCCCCTGTTTCTTGACATAATTTAACATTTGAACTCTTTATGTATTGATTCGCTACCACTTTGATCAGACCTAATATTAATAACCTAATAATATACTTGTAATTTAATTTTTGTCTTACAAACTCTTTTTTTTAGCGCAGAATGCTCGATTTGCTACCATAATTCTCTTTTATTTAGTCGTATCTATTGCCAGCGTACAATGTCATTATTCCAAAATATTTTAATTTGTCCACTTGTTCAAGTTTGTAAATACGAATTTTAATATATCACCTATTGGTCTATACCCAAGCTTTAATATTTCTATACCTTTTAACTCAAATCACAAAAAATTATTTACCATCAACAGGTATCTTTCACCATCCACAATTTCGCAACACTTCAAAGAACTTGAAAGAGATAGGGCCCAATGGTAGCATCAGACCAAATTCTGTACCTAACAATACCCCTATTCGCAAATTATTATTAATTTTCGTTAACATTATTTACATCTTACTTACTTATTACTACTACTTATAGTATAAATATGTGATATACAAAAAAAATATAAAAATGTGTGATATACAAAAAATGTAACAGGTAAACTAGAAAAGTTTTCTAGCTAACAATGAAATAAAAGAACAACGACTTTTTTTATAATTTCATTTGCCAACAATTTCTTTAACACCAATACATTTGCAATACCTCTTCTGTAACGACTTTATTTTATCAGAAAAAAAATTATTTATGCTGGTCTTCAAAAGTGCCTTTCCAAATTTCTAAATCAAAGAAATTCATATTCAGTCAAATCTGGATTATATGGTGAATGGTTCAGCTCAAACTACTTCCTCTCGTAGAGGATAGGTTGGACTTTGGCTGCATTGTGAAATCCATACCAGACTGCCGCTTTTTCTATATATTTATATTGGAAGTTTTTAAAACTCTTCTGAATTTTCCTCGACTAAAGTTCTTAAATTTTTTTTATTAACGAAACATTTTTATCTAAAGTACGCCTCGTTAAACATTATTTTCTTGCACTCCCAATTGCTCCAGCGCCGAATCTGCAAAATTTCTACTCGCCGCAGTTCTTGTATGAGTTTGAATTTTAAAGACTGAGAAATGTCAGCTTCTTGTGGCCGACGACAAATAGGCATATTGGGAGATTAAGTCTCACATTTACGTATTGCAGTAGTATACTCAACGGAACGAGCGTTTCAACGACGTACACATTTTTGAAGATTTGCTACTGAACCAAAGGCTTCAAATTCTTGCAAAAACTGCCAAATTGTTCCCCAATGAAGACGATTATATTCACATGAATTTTTTTAATCAACATAGTCGTCTCAATGAGAAAATGTAACGAACGGAATGTATAACGAACGTAATGACCATTTTCAGAATAAGTTTGAATAATCTGGACGCGCTGCTGAATTGGGCGCTAGCTAATCAATTTGTCAGAACTTGATGATTACAAATGTTAAAACGCAACCTCAAAATATTTTACGATATGGAAACTATTAACTGTCTCAGACACAAAATTGCTTTTGTATATATGCCAGCGTTACATTGACTAGAGTTGCTAACTGTGTACTAACTTGTATAAGAATTTATTAGGTCTACTATTGTATTTGACAAAGTTGTTACAATATCAATTTTTGAAGTACAATATTTTAAATAGCTAGCTGGTAGCTCAGTAGTAAGTTAGCTCGCTTGTCACGCCAGGATTTCGGAATCAAATCTGATGGTAGTTGTCCCGAAAGGTTTTTCGTGGTTTTCATTCTGCTTTAAGGTAAATGCCACTTGAGAAAGATCTTAAGTCACACCGCAAGCACATTTTTCAATAATTCACAGCCTGCATTTTTCTGCTTGTAATGATGCAAAAAGTTCCGTTTTCTCTGCGACAGACTGTGTATTTCATCAGTTGACCATGATATAAACTAAACTATAATTATGGTAATAAACTACGTTTTTCTTTTTTTTTTTTTTTGAAAAAATATACCGTAAGAAATTTTTTTCATTTGTCATTCCACAGTTAATGTCCTTGGAGATGAATGTTTGAAAAAACTGGTGAACACACCTACTATTAGTGATAAAACAGAGTTACAAAATTTCGAATAGCGAAATTTCATTGCCTAAGTTCGAGTTTTAAAAAAATTTTAATCGCATTCAAACAGGCTGTTATAATATCTTGACATTACAGTACTATATTATAAAATCAACTGCACCTTAGAGATTTTAATAAATTCATATCGAATCCATTTGGGAGAACCAAAAAAATTTTAAAAATGTTTCGGAAACAATATCTAAAAATAAACATTGAAAAGGTCAAGATGTTCCATTTTGGGAAAGTCAGAAACCTCGTTCCCAGCTTATTCATATGCATATGTAACTTTTTTCTAATCATTAGCATTCTTATAAAATATATAATTACATAAAAGTTATAAACATTCTAAATTTATTCGTATCTAAGTTTATGTATTTGAATATATTCGAACCAGTCGCATGTTATTTCAACGTTCAACATAGGTTCCTAATTGACAGGAACTACGTAAGATTGTAAAACAATTTTTTTGTGTTTATTATGTTTTCAAAGGTCTTCGGATCATCTAAATTAATGTAATATTTATACGAGGTATCATCCATAGATTCTATACAATACATCTTGCTATTCCTTCCTTTTCTTCACATAAATATAAATCCAGGCCTCTGAATTTTAGTTCAGGAAGTTAGTTGAGTTGTCGGGGAAAGTATAACGTACTTCTTCTATGTTTTCATAGATCATATTTAATATAAAAAAAATTAATCTATTACCTATCGCCTCTTTTTATCGATGATCTTTTGCCATCTTTCGGTGAGTTTCACAATTTCTCCTTTATAGCACCTATTTTAACTGGCGAAAAAAAACTTACAAGGCGCTGATTCGCATCCTCATTTGAGTTGAACGTCGCACCATACAGAGATTTGGCAAGAAAAAACGGAAGTCTGAATGCGCAAAGTTCGGTGATTATGGTAGGTGTAACAGTATGTCCTAAAATCCAATAATTTTTGACGAGCGGCCAATCGTTTCCGATTAACGAACTGTGGACGTTTCTATATGATACGTTTTAACATTTGTAATTATCAAGTCCTGACAAATTGATTATGGAGCGTCCAATTCAGCAGTGCGTCCAGATTATTCATATATTCAAATTTATTCTAAAAATAGTCATTACGTTTGTAATGTTTTCTCATTAAGACGACTATGACGACTACAAAATTCATGTGAACACAAGCATCTGCATTGGGGAACAATTCAGCAGTTTGTGCAAGAATTTGAAACCACTGGTTCAGCAGCAAATCTTCAAAAACGTGTATGTTGTCGAAGCACTCGTTTCGTTTCCGTTTCTCGGCATTTTTGGTGGACGACCAAACTTGTGTTGTTCTCGCGTTGTCGTTGTAGAATACTATTCCTTTATTATAAATGAGCTCTGGATATTTTTAGGCAATAAATTCGTTAAAATTGTCCAATTGGTGACAGAATACAATAACACAATTGAATTAGTTGTTTTATTCCTTAGTAGTAGATCGAAAAACACGAAACTCTATTCTATTACACAGAGAGCGTCTCACCTGATAAATGTCTGATTTTGAGGCAAAAACTACACATAGAGCATATTCTCTGATGAATATCTGCTTTCGGGGCAAAAATTGTACCACATTGTTATAGACAATCCACTTCTTATCACCAAGTATAAATCACTTCAAAAAGGGCGCTTTCCTCACATCTAAGGAGTATATTGCGGACGTTTATAAGCATCATCAAGTGAACTTTCTTGAGTTTCCCCACGTATCCTAGCTTTTTTATGTTATCGTTAATAGCCTTAAATATTCGAATGATGGATGTTGAACGTTTTTGTAATTTCTTGTGTGCTGTACCGTGAGTTTGACTCGATCAACGTCTTTATTTTGTCGACATCAACTTCAATAAACCTCCTTGACTAAGGAACGTCAATAAACTGCATAATTATCAAATGCATCTTAATTATAATCCTTCTGAATCTTTGTACTTCATAAGTGTTGATAAAACTTGGATTTTTCCGTCGCTACTCATCGGAGATACAACGAGCGAAGCTATGAGCAGAAGCTGATTGAAGTACTTCGAAGAAAACGGAAACAATTCCATTGTCTGGAATGGTAATGCTTAGTGTGTTGTGGAATACGTGCGATTCACGACTCATAAAATATCGAAGCAACCATTACGGGATAGTATTTTGCGGCTTTACTACAATATGGGCAATTAAATCAAAAGCAAACTACCACTTTAGACAGAAAGGTTATTTGTGTTTCGTCAGAATAACGCACTGGTTTATTTATGATTAATTATATATATAATCCAGACCCCTTCTACCTTTCGGTGTAGGGTAAATTCTCGCTTCCACTCGCTCTGATGCCCATTATCATTCTCACTTCTCACTAGGTTCGGTTCTCACTTCACCTACACTCAGTATGATTATCACTTTTTCACCTCACTGTGCTTGTTTGCCCATATTCACGAACTCTGTCCATTTCCTTTTGTCTCGCGCCAATATCTCGGCCTCTTGCCAGTTTTTGCCTTTCTTCCTTAGTATTTCCTCTATTGTCTCGTCCCAGCTCCTCCTTGGTCTTCCTCTCTGTCCCTTTATATTTGCCTTTGCTTGCCATATCTTTTTCATTTGTCTGTTAGGTCCCATTCTAATTAAATGACCAAACTATCGCATTTGTTGTTTTTGTATTGAGCAACGGAAATGAAGTTCCTGAGAGGGATAGTGGGAGTCACAAGAACAAACCAAATGAGAAATGAGGTAATAAGGGAAATGTTGGAAGTTGAATCAGTAAAGAACTCATTAGAAAAACAACAAATGATTAATTATACAAACAGAAAAATTCAACAACGCTGTGAATTGCTTTTACTTCTTCTTCTCACTTCCCAATTTGAAAAAATAACTGTCTGGAAAAACATTTGGCTCAAACAATGGAACTATTGTCTGTTTTGAGTATCTAACACAATCTTACTACAGAAAGGATATAAACAAGCTTTAAATTTGCTGATATGAGAATGGTGTTGAGAACTAGTAGAAAATAAATATTTACTTTTGAAATAAAACTATTTTTGCTTTTCTAAGCTTAGAAAAATTCCAGTTTAGCTTAGCAGTTCGTACTTTTTTCGAATCGTGCAATAAATAATCTAAAACCATCTTTTGATTCTAACATTATCCTTAATAATACAGCTTTTGGTACTAATTTAGTTCAATTGAACTTTCGTTCCTCCGTAAGGCGAAAGGAATTTGAAGAAAGTAAGAATTGTTTGCTAAACACTAGAATAAAACTAGTACCCTTTTAAAACTTTAGCGTTGAATTCAAAAAACGGAAACACACTGAAAGATAATGTTTTATAAGCTTTCACTGTAATATTTTGATTTAGAGGAATTACAAGCAGACGAATATTAGACGGTATAACTGTAACGCTGTACCAGGTGTACGTATACGTAGTTATTTTATATACAACGACATTTATGTAATTTAATAACATTTTAAGTAGTGTTTTACGTAGCTGGAACACTGATTTATGCTTTTCAGTTTATGAGTACGTTACCTACACCTTTGGAATCCAGATGACTTTTAATACGACTTACCGCAGATATATTACTACGTACACGTGCACCATTCGCCTTATAATCATAAGCGGAAATAAATCATCATGTAGGTGGCGTACTGGTCACGATAATATTATCTAATACCTGCATAGTGGTCGACACACGACCACTTTTGATAAAAGACTGTTTTGGTTTTGTTTGATTGTTGCTGTGAACTACTAATATTGACTATTGGCGATATCTGTTATTTCTATTTTAGGAGAGTTAAAAATAAAGTTACACAAATTTTGTTTAGATACATTGCTTATTACGAGTCTTATATATTATTTTGTGGAAACATTTCATACATAAATAACGTCACATATTAAGAAAATTTACGTTTTAATAATGTCTAGGATTTGGAGAGTTTTCAGCTAATTGATCTCAGAAAAAATATAAAATATTTAATAAAATTTCTAAATACCTAAACTCTACAATCATTTGCAAAAGTAGGCATTGATTTTAGAACTTTCTATCAGGTCTTCGATGTGTTTCTTTTGTCTTCAACATTCTCTATAGAAATATGAGTTTTTAAATAAGGAAAATTATACATATGTCATTACTTTTAGATGTTCTAAAGGCAAAATTAAATCCAAATATTTCTCCTAAGTCCACCAAAGTTTTCGTTCCGAGGTAATGTCCTTCTGGACACGAAATCTGCAAGGATTTGGAGAGTTTTCAGTTAATTGATCTCAGAAAAAATATAAAATATTTAATAAAATTTCTAAATACCTAAACTCTACAATCATTTGCAAAAGTAGGCATTGATTTTAGAACTTTCTATCAGGTCTTCGATGTGTTGCTTTTGTCTTCAACATTCACTATAGAAATATGAGTTTTTAAATAAGGAAAATTATACATATGTCATTGCTCTTAGATGTTCTAAAGGCAAAATTAAATCCGAATATTTCTCCCAAGTTCACCAAAGTTTTCTTTCCGAGGTAATGTCCTTCTGGACACGAAATCTGCAAAAAAACAACTGAACCTTTTATGAATGCTAATCACTTTATTTGCTCTGGATGGATTACTTCAAAATATTTTTTTTAAGTCAGCCGTTAAGGTGTTATCTGGATTACATGTTTTTTAATTTAAACATTTTCTTTTGAAACTCTAAATCTACGCCAGATTAATTGGATTAAAACTCACAAAACAGGATGCTTGACTTGGCATTCTCTAACTTGGATTGCCTAGCCTAGGTTCATAGGGATGCTTTATCGCTGATTTGGTAGAATTTACTGTATCCTGCTCTGTGTGTGACCATTCACTTACCAAATATATCAAAATGGATAATTTTCTGTCGAATGATAACTGGCGATATAACTTTCGTGCGCACTCTGGTTTTATCCCTTGGAGTTCGATGATGTCGATTTGGCTGTGGGTGTTTCCTATGAAATTCTTTATTCCATCTTAGATCGTTCTATTGCAAAAATAAGAGATTTTAATAAGTAATGTCCTGCTTGGTTTACTTGTCAGGTGAAAGAATTAATATGCGTGAAATAATTCTATTTTAAGAAATGGAAATCTATGAAATTGCTCCACCATTATGAAGAGTTTAGGAAATGAATAAAACTGCTTCTGTAGGAAAATAAATATGCTTATAATACTTAACAAGCTCGGATTGAAGCTAACAGTACAGATAACTCGAAGATCTTCTGAAAGTTTGACATATGATTTATGTAACCGAACCTAATTGTAAATAAGTTTAATGAAGAGCTTAACAAGTCTTTCCGTAAAAGCGATACCATGTCGTCAATAATGTCAGGTAGCTATCCTTCCTTTTGTGTGAGTTTGTGTAAGTTGATGTTGTGATCTGTAGAATGGATAAACTTACATCTGACGGATCTACTGGTGACAATCGTCAGATGATCGAGAAAGCGACAGACCAGCTCCAGAAGATGAGTGAAATCTCATCGAAACGTCGAGAAAACGGTCCTTCTTAGGATACAACTTACGCGGTTTAGAACCCGAAAAAACACATTTTCATGTATATATATATAAATAACTCAGTAATTTTTAATTAATTTTTGCGAATTGAAGAGTGCATGATAGGCTATTGTCGCCGCTTCTTTATTTGTAATTGTTCTCATTCTGCGTATAACATAAGTTGCATAGGAGAGCTTTTTCGAAAGAGCGTCAACTTCATATTTCCAAGTAAGTCTGGAGTCCAGATATATTCCTACCTTCACAGACCCTGCATATGCGGAAACTTTATTTCGTTTGGAGGTGAAGCCATTTTGACCGTTTTGGTGTCATTGAGCATTAGCTTATTTGTTGAGAACTATGCCATGACCTTCAACAGACTTTTATGGGCCCTTACTTCTGGTCTTTGTTTGTTTTCATCTCTACATAGAAATGTTATGTCGTCCGCGTACTGTACTACAGGATCCATGACATGTTGAGCAAGGTCATTGACATACAGACCGAATAAAAGAGGACCCAGTAGCGATACTTGAGCCACTCCATATTTGATACTTATATATATATATATATATATATATATATATATATATATATATATAATCATTATCTGTTATTGCAGCAAAACGACGAAAGGTGTGCAAAATTTAGCAGTACCGTCAACACAGTTTTTCCTTAAGTTTTAGATTGTTTGAAAAATTCTATATACGCCGCAGAAATTTTTGAAAAAATTTATGGCTCCCTGGTGAGAATCGAACTCACGATCTCATGTTTACCGGACATGCATCTGAACGTTTCGATCACAGTGACCGATAACATTCGAATCTATTAACGTACCTGAAATTACATTATGGAAGCGGATATTAGATAAAAGTCGCAGCAGATTTAATTGCATATATGTATATATGCGAATGAAAAAACTGTAAAATCCAGTAAAAATTTTTCAGTTTCACATCGTAAAAGCGCATAATTTTGTATTTCTTGCAGGACTTCCACCAAAAGTATTTAATAACTTTGAATATAAATAATTATATTAAAAAATGTATTCCCTAATATTTTTAAAACATTTAATTATACCACCTTGACCAACCTTGCTTTGCAACAGATATAATGATCAGATTATTCTCGAATAATGGGTAAAATAGTACAATAAAAGAATACTACTCGTTTATTTTTGAATGTCTAGGTGTTGGTACTTGTAATGTTAGTATTATATTGGCGTCTGACCTTGTCCAGACAACTTACTTATTGTTTTATTTCTGACATGGTCGTTCAGGAGCATGTAAAAACATAAAAAGAATTATGCTTACTCTTAACTCATTACATCTGTTCAAATTAACATTAATGGAACTGAAAATTGCATGTAAGTATACGTTTAAAATATAAAGAAATTACCTAAAAGATATATTGACAAATTATCTATTTAGTATGGGAAATCTCAAAAAACAATTTCGTAATTTTTTTCGTGATGACAAAGCAAAAATAACCACATACATATACACACACGCATATATATATATATATATACGACAGCAATTATTTTATGCTCGTTAATACATAAATATGAAAAATTCCATGGAGTGTTACAATTCCTTTTTTATATCAAAATAATTGTCCCTAGCGGAAAATTATTGCCTAAATCTACTACAATGTATTAGCTATAATAATAAAGAAGAAATAAACACGAAAATGCGATGTTTATTTTAACTTCGGCGTTCTATGCTTTAAAATAGTACAATAGTTGTACAATACGTAGTTGCAGAGGCGGTCTAAGGAGGGAAGGGCGAGCGTAGCAACTGCCCGAAGCCTCGTGTTTGCAGAGGCCTCGCACCACAAACCGGATAAAAGAAGCTTAAGTACCATTATGATATACAGAAGTGTTTCTGTAAGAATTTTACTGTGGATCGCGTTGCGACATTAATTATCTGCTGATAATAACAACTTAGTGCCGAAATCATATATAGAATACGAACATTTTTGTGGAAAGGGATTTTTACCTATCTTCTTTGATCAAATATGATGTTAGAAAATAAAAGCAAACTGTAACTTGTAAACTATTGTGTGAAGTTGCAGTGGCTTTTGTGCAACCTCTCACTCAACTAATTAATAGGTCACTTCGGAATATTCTCACACTTTAAGGGCTTCAATGGTATTTCCAATTTATTAAAAAAATTCTCATTTAGAAGTTGGCAATTACAGACCTACGTCCATAACGCCAAAAATTTTTGAATAAGGTTGGAGAGTTATTTGAAAGATAAACATATTATATTTGTATCAAACGAACAATATGGATTTAGGAAAAATTATTCTACAATCAGGGCCATTCATTTCCGTTTTAGAGGAGTTTTGGATTCGTTGGATCGTGGTGAGCATTCGGCAGCCATTTTCCGTGATTTAAGCCGCGCTTTTTATTGTATCAATCATAGCATACTAGTCTATGAACTACAGTCTTACAATATTCCTGAAGTAATGGCTAGTTCTTATCGTATCTTTCAAACAGGACTCAGTTTTCCATATACGGACTAGATTTAAAATGGATGAAAATGTAATTATATATTTTCATTCCTAACATGTTCCCACTAGTCTGGTTGTTCCGCAAGGGTCTATACTTGGTCCGCTGTTATCTTTATTGTATATAAATAACATTTTCGTTTGTATATTCGTAAGTTTTATACACAGACGATGCACCGGGACTTGTTTCGGCTGCAGACCCTGTACGATTGCTAATGGAGGTGGAATTACTTGTGGGGAAGATGAGTAATTGGTTCACAAGAAATGAACTATATATGAATTTAAATAAGACTAAGATTATAGTATTTCGAATACCACAAGCAAAAGCAAATTTAAATATAGATGTTAAAATTAATTTACTTGGACCAGACTTTTGGGCGTTATTATTAACAACGTAATATGCCCAGACATAGCAATGAAATTACACAAAATATTTTACCATGCTTTATCATGCTTAAGTTCTTTCGCGACATACGTCTATTTCTCGGACAGAAATGAAGCACTTACACTACCGGTCATGCTTATTTGCCCACCCTTAGTTTTAACCAAAATTATTAAACTATCAAATGTGTACTGAAAATTTATTTATTGTACCAATACAATAGTGTAAAATAAACATAAAATAGTTACATTTTTCTTATATAAAAACTTTATCATTAATTATTATTAAATTTTGCTCTCATCAATGTGCCCACCTTTATTTTTGATAATTGCGGCACATAACCGCGGCATCCTTTCAATTAATTTTTGCAGTGTATCTTCTGTAATTTGTGCCCAGGTTTCTTGAAGTTGTTCTCACAGTACAGTGGTGGATGATAGAGCACGTTCTCGCACCTTCCGGTCCAATTCTTCCTAAAGAAGCTCTATTGGGTTCAGATCAGGACTTTGAGCTGGCCATACCATTATAGAGATTTGCCCTTGCTCTTCTAGTTGACGCAAGTAATCGCCACACAATCTAGAAGTGTGTTTCGGATCGTTGTTCTGTTGAAATACAAAGTTTTCGCCAAGAATCCTTAGTCCTGAAGGAACCGCGTTATTTTCTAAAATTTCCTCGTAGCCTTCTTTTCTTAGGATTCCCTCAATTTTTACGAGATCGCCTACAGATCTTCCACCAAGACATCCCCAAATCATTACTGAACCTCCTCCATGTTTTACGGTAGGCGCAATACATTCTGGCAGTACTCTTTCTCTTGCGGATCTTCTTACGAATATTCGCCTTTTACTACCGAAAAGTTCAAACTTTGATTCGTCTGTCCACAACACATTATTCCACTGATCAATCGTCCAATTCTTATGTTCTTTAGCCAATTTAGTCGTTTTATCTTGTTTTGCTTTCGTAGTAGTGGTTTTTTCTTCAAATTTATAATCAACGATTCTGCGATTTAATCGTAATTCTTTTACCCGTACGATGATAAGCAATTATCATAGCACGCATTTTAACATAAAATTCCTTCGTCTCCGGCATTGCATTAAAATATTCACAATAACTCTTTATTTCACTGTTTTCGCAACAAAAGATGAACGATGACTGACATAAAATTTATTTTCCTTTTTGAATAACACACCCTAATATTGTAATTAGTTAGTACAATAACACAATATTGGTAATACCTTTCGGAAATGCAGGTAAAACTGTTAATACTGTAGGGATTAGCCTATATAATATTTATGGTATTTTTCCATATATCATAAACAATTTAAGATTTTCGTAGAAATTCATATGGAATTACTTCCACTAATAATATTGTTGAATAATTATAATACAGATTTTTCGAAAGATAATCCATATTTCAGGAAACACATAAAATTGGGGTGGGCTAATAAATATGACCGGTAATGTATATAGCTTTTTGGATCAGAACAAAAACTGAACAAGTCCAACACATACCAACTTTAAAAACTTTTAGCGTATTATAGCGACCAATTGTGGCAACGGATAATAATTACAGATGAAACATGAATACCTTACTTTAATCCTCAGGCCAAAAGTAGTCCACAGAATGGAGCAAACTCCAAGAAGAATCTTCACTGAAATGTATATACCTTAAAGAAAGTCTTAGAAAAGTAATCTGAGATTTCGAAAGGGTTACTTTTATGGATTATTTACCGAAAGCTGCTACAATTAGCGCAGAGTATTATTCTAGTCTTTCATCTGGATCATTACGACAAATGCTTCCCAAGAACCGACCTAGGAAGTTGCATAACCGTTCGTTATTACAACAGGATAATGGCAAAATCTCGTACCACATGAAGAGAAAATTTCGCTAGGAATTGCTTCCACATTTATCCTATTTATCAGATTTGGTTTCTAGTTAATATTGTATCTATATCTGTTCTCAAATTTGAAAACCCCAAAAAACTAAACCACTACTGGGTGTTCGATTCCAGACCTTAAATGAAGTAAAACTTGTTATAAATAGGTGTATTCCAAAGATTCCAAAAAAGTCCTTTGAGAGTGATTTAAATAATTAGTTTGGCGATGGGAAAAATGTATTCATTTAAATTGAAATTATATTGAAAAAAATACATTGGAAATAAAAAAAATAACCAATTTCTTTCGAGACATCCCTCGTATATATATATATATATATATACATATATATACATATATATATATATATATATATATATATATATATACATATATATATATATATATATGTACATAATATTAAACTGTCTTCTGTCTACTACTTTGCTTGATTTATGACAGACATCTATTAGTCATGATTTATTATTAAAAATATTTGAAATAATTCTTTATTGTAATCTATAATAACCGTTTGTTATTGAAAATGCCCACTGTTTGGTCCATTACAACTTTTCATTAGCGTGTCTATTGTTTCGCAATTCTGAGAAACCACATACCGCAGCACTTGGTTATTTTTACAATTGCGTGAATGTAATTTTTGCTTGCGTGTATGCATACATACGTATATTGTGTGTATTCCTTCGTGTACACACATTCATTATGTTCGTATTGTTATTCAACCAACGGGATCCACGCATTAGCAAAATAAATATACCTAAGACTTAAGAAAGGCAAAGGTTTTCTTCTTTTTTAAATACGGGTTACGAAGTGCAAATAGGAACGATATATTAGGTGTGTCAGAAGGATGTGTCCTATTTTTATTTCTTAGATAACAGAGTCCATCCTATGCTTACAACATATAAAGACTATACAAACCAGATAAATGATTTTTTTGATCAAATTAACTTACATGGATGATATAAAAGTACATAGCATTCAAAAATGGTTTGTGAAGTGAAAGAAAGGTGAATTTAATTTAAAAAATATAAGTCAGTCCCAGAAACCTTATCTTATTTCTTGCATGTTAGCCTTGGTGGGAACGATTAACTACTTTTAAGCAACCAGAAAGGAGAAAGGATTACACAAAAATACACACTTTCACACCCGGGGTTGAGCGTGTGGCTGAATGTTAAACATCGAAAAAAAAAGAATTAATAACATGATTCTGACGTATTTAACTATAACACATGTTAGCTAACACCATTTGGCGTGAAAACGTAGGTATAGTATGGTGCCTACTATGGAAGAATTCAAACAATTTAATAATGACTTCCAATTTTTTTCTTACAGACGTACAAAGTTTTTAATTCATCATTCTTCTTACCCATACGTTACATATACAGCAACGTTTCATTCAATATATCGTATTTAACATGTGATAAATACATCTTATAGGCGGACATGGAATTAAATATTTCCAAAGATTCATTTCATCGCATTTGGACACAGCATTTGGGACTGAGAAAGATTTGTGCAAGGTGTGTACCACACAAACTAACTAAATTCAACATTGAACAGACTTGATTAAAAACAAAAAGGACGAAAACTTCAGTTATTCTATTGTAACTGGCGATGAGACGTACTGTTTTCAATACGATCCAGAGACCAAGCGTCAAAGCTCTGAATGAAAGCATCCAAGCGAAGAAAGACCGAAAGGAAGCCGTTTAGAGAAGTTAAAAGTGAAGGCAATGTTGATTTGTTTTTATGATTCGAAAGGCACAGTGCACAAAGAGTTCATACCAACACTCAATGCTGTATATTATCTTGATGTTATGAAGTATCTTCTAGCGCGTATTCGTCGTGTGCCCCCTCAATAGTGTGAAAATGGTAACTGATGTTTGTTACATGATAATGCATTCTCACCGCTCGACACTTATCACGGATTTTATAACTACAAATGGCATTTTAACCATCAACAATTTATCGTATTCACCGGATTTGGCCTCTATGATTTCTATCTGTTCTCAAAACTACATTTGGCGATGAAAGGACAGCGTTATGCTGACATCGAAGCCATTAGAAAGGCGTCGACAGTGATCTTGAAGGACATCCCTAAAGATGCATTCGATATGTTAATTGATCGTGCAAAACGTTGTAATAAAGGTAATGGTTGAACCAAATAAATGAATTTTACCAAAATAGTAAGCTTTTGTTCTTGTTTTAAAAAAGTTCAGTTTTCTCTGCTACAGACTGTGTATGTACTTTCATGGATTAACAATAACTCCAGTCAAAGCACTTGAAGATTGATTAAAAAACAATTATTTAGAATATAACAAATTCAAAATCATACAATAAAGGTCTTTACGAGTACTTGCAAAAAATATAGCAATAAGCAGTAATAAGCCATAATATTTAATGTAACATTAGTGCTTTTATTAGCTTGCTTTCGATGTAGGAAGATATATGCTAGTAATATCAAGTCTATATGGTATGACAATAATAGCCATTTTAATAGCCATAATTTATTTCTCGAATGAGCAATGCTTCGTCGCGACTCTATAGGAATAAGTTCTATAAATTACAATATGCAATAAATTTAGTTAGAAAATATATACATTTTTCGAAGTCCATTTTTTAATATAAACAATTTATACCCTTAAATTTTTTCTTTTCTTCTTGTTCTTCTAGAAAACGGACAACAAGTTTCGAGTGTTACGTAAATAATTAACATTACATTAATTATTTGTTGTAGTATAGTAGCCTAGCAAAAAATGCTCATTCTAGAACAATAACTCCGAAAACTTACTTTAAAAAGTGGTCATTTTTTCATATCAACTTCAGCATGATGTCGACCTTTAAACCGGAACTTTCTATCTCTTTTCGTTCTTGAGATATTCGTGATCTTTTGCTAAAAATACAGTTCTAATAAGGAGTGGAAAGAAACTATAAAAGGTATATAAATATACTGGTTAATTTTACTGCAATCTGTACCACGAACAGGTAGACTAATCACGGCCACATCACGAAAATATTTTTGACACTATAAAATATCAGCTACGAAAATCTGATTTAAACATACAGAATTAAAGTAGTATTTATTTACCTCTAATCAAAAAAATTAACCTCAGAAAAGGTTGTTATAATAACAATAATAGTGAAAGTTTAACTGGTTTATTTTATATTAAATGTTTGTTGAAAATGAATACAGATTATTTTGAATTAACCTTGTTAACAAAATGTACATTAAATTATTTTTTTTTCAATTCTCTATATGAAACGAATTATTAAATTTACTTCTTTCAAATTTAAAAATGATTTAAGCTGTCGTAATGAAGAACGAATATGTGAGAGCACATGGTATGTACTTTATTTTCAATTAATTTCTAAGCTCTCAAACTACCAGGTGTACCGGACAGATATTACCAGTTCTTCATAACAAACTACTAAATACCACAGTGTCGGTTTAGTGCAACAAACAGTAGCAGTAGTTGAGCACTGAAGATGTCCCATACGAGTAGGTACGAAACGTCGGCAGTTATACCAATGACGCTGTTCCAGCCCGAAAGCCCAGAATATCTATAATTAACACTTGTAGACTCTTGCAACTGTCATCAATTTTAAATGCTCCAGATAACTTCCAGATAACAGTTTTAAACACCTGAGATGCTGTAACTATCTTCTGAATTAGTTCTATGTACAATCAGTTTCTAAGGTATGTACATTTTAATTTTAGAGAAATAAGAAGGAATTAAAGTAAGTAATAATCGATGTGATCGTTTGTGTTTCTTTTATTTATTCCCGATTACGCTGAGCGAGTTTACTAGCTACTAGCCGGTGAATTCACTAGCTGTTGGAAGACTCGTCCAATGTAATCATGTTCACTAGCAAACTAACAGATTATAAGCTGACTTGTCTGCAGAAAATGGAAAAATATGTTTATTCAAAGTATTGGCCATTTAATTCTATACATCTTGCCCATCATTTGGGCAATTTATGGATGGCATCAAAAAAAAAAACTGTTTGTCGTTTGAGCATGAAACCATTCACGGAGCAATTTTCTAACTTCTTCGAAATTGGCGAAGTGCTGCTCTGCAAGCGCGTGTCCCATAGATGCGAAAAGGTGATAGTCGGACGGGGCAAGGTCTGGAGAGTACGGCGGGTGCTTTCAACGATTCCTTGACTGCTTTTGCTGTATAAGATGCGTTATCGTGCTGTAAAATCACTTTATCATGTCTTCAGACCCATTCTAGACGTTTATCTATCAATGCATGATTCAAATTGATAATTTGTTGTCGGTAACGAATAGTATTAGCTGTTTCATCAGGTTTCAACAGTTCGTAATACTTCACGCCACTCTGGTCCCACCAAACACAGAGCATTACTTAGTAGTGCCGTGATACTGATTGACATAAAAATCGAACAGCGAATTAATCTAAAATTCCTTTTCGAAATAAAAAAAATCGTCAACAGAATGTTTAGAAATGTTGCGACCAAAACGATTTGCCCTTGGAGTCGATGGGCCGGCTTCGTCAGGTGATGACCATGATTTTTTGTTTAAGTTTAAGTTTAACCAAGAGTATCTCTGATTTATACGATCAAATGCCTTAGAGAAGTCAATATAAACGATATCAACTTATTCACCGTTATCTGAAATCTCTGGCAAGTATTGGATAATGTCCAAAAATACCTCCAAAAAGACTTTTCCATATATAAATTAAGAGAGATAACAATTCAAAATGCCACATCGTACATTTATATATGTATAAATAATGTAAAAGACCAAGCAATCAAACTAATAAGCATTTTCCAATTACGAATATAATCCATATCCTGTATTACAATTACGAAGAAAAACGACAAGCAATTGCTGGTGAATCAAAGCAAAACTAATATATAAAATATACATCCTCGCTAAGTTAGTATAAAATGCAACAATAATGTCAGCCTGGGTTCGTCTAATTACGAATATTAATGTAGCATGATGGAATGAGATTAGTGGTTCTCATGGTACACAACTCCTTTAAGCGGAAGTGAAAAACGGCAATATAGTGAATAAAGTGAGAAAGAACAAGTTCAGTAAATCAAAATTCGTGTTAACTTGCCGAGAAGTATTATGCATATACATATGTATGTAAGCACACATGCTTACACGTTTATGCATGTATATATGTAGTTAGGTTAGTTTACAAATAACACCGCTGGATCGCCCTGGGAAAATATAATCCTTGAACTGAATCAATGATTAAAATGTTTGTATTCAAGCTGAACGGCGTTGTTAATGAAATATCCTCATTGATTCTTCACGAATATTATTTATTTCATTCCTAGCTAATATATTATTATTCATTTATCTAATTTGTATACAGTGTATTCTTAGCATTACTGGCTACATCCGTTTGAAGTTACTGGCATTAATTTTGTTGTATTGATTAGAGTTTATAAGTAATTGTACAGGTTAATACAGCTTAAGTTAGCGAAGGGAATTCACTAAATAATAAATATGTCAGAGAGATTATTCAGTTATTACAGTATATGAGAAAAGACTTGCTTCGAAAGCTTAATTTGCAGTTTTTTCTTCAGATTTCTCGCCAGTAGATTTTTATATTTGGGGTGCAATGAAACAAAAAGTGTATTCTACACCAATTGATTCAAAAGAAAGTTATTATTATACATGGATCTATATCGAGGATAAAGAATTGTCTAATATTCGTTACATTACTTCAGCAGCAGGGGATTTTCATTTGTTGATACCAAGTGAACAACATAGATGGAATAATGCAACCTAAATTGAACGAAGTCATAAAAAACATTTCACATTACACGGCAATATTCAGTAGCCATAAAACAAATAATAATAAAGTGTATGGTATTCCAAATGATATGTCTTAATTTTAATTGATTGTGTATATACATATATATATATATATATATATATATATATATACATACATATATACGAGATATGGCAATTAAATAACAAGACTCCGCTTCTTCCATCGCGCAACCGCATCGGACGAGATTGTGATTGGAATGTCGTTGACTCTGATGCTTCCCAAGCAACAACTAATGGTTTCGTCTCTCTGCTTGTTTTAGTATACTTTCGAGCTTTAATTGTAAAGAATACTGTTACTTAGTAGTGCCGAAATAATCGTTGTCATAATAAACGAGCAGCTAATTAACCTGAAATTCCTTATCGAATTTGGTGTTTGGTGATAATGTTATGTCACGTCAATGGTACAAATAGTTTTCTGGCAGTTGGGAAGAGGTCGAAGATGAACATCTTCTTCGATGTGTGACTGCAAGAACTGAAGGGAATATTCAGAAAATTAATGAAATTGTGCGGAAAGGTCGACGTCTTAGCATTCGGATGATTGCCAATATGATAAACATTAACAAAGAAATTGTTAGACACATTTTGCATGTTGAATTAAACATAACGACGCACCAGCTCACATGCTTCATTTGTGAAGCAGTTTTTAACGGACAAGCGCATTGCTGTGCTTGATCATCGTCCGTATTCGCCAGATCTCTCACCAGGTGACTTCTATTAGTTCCCAAAAGTAAATAGTGAATTAAAGAGAACACATATTCAGTCTGTTGAACATGTAGAAGCAAAAACTGCAGAGTTGTTAAAGAGGCTGACAACTGATGAACTGCAGCATAGTTTGCAATAGTTTTTACAAAAAATTATATACACATACGTAGGTACTTTAACCCAAAAACTTTATATGACTCACTATGTATGAAATTATTAAATCAACAAAGCAACTAGACATTAGTTAATCGTTAAAAGAAAAATTAACAAAGATATTAGCGGTACGTCATTTAATACAAGTAAAATATTCCCTAATTTAACCATTAACGAAATTACTTTCTGTATATATTGAAAAGCTATGACATTGATTGTCAATTATTAATTGATGTACGTTACCACTGACTATATGTATTGGAAAAATAAAGGAATGTTTGATATTAATTATTGATTGTATCGACCTGACTTGTTGTCTTCCACGTCTAAATCAGCTATAGTTAGAAGTCATGCAGTCGGCTAGGCAAAGGCTCAGTTCACGCATAAGCGCATGTCACCAGCGAAAATGTGAATGCTCTAAAGAAAGGAACAGCCGAACAGGAACAAATAAAACTTTAAAATAACACACTTGAATAAGGAAATGTATAAGCAATGGCATTACCAAAAATAAAGAATTGTAAAAGACATACCTTCGATGGTGGGCGGGTTTTGAAAGATCTTTTCCAGCTGACAGTGCACAGGTCACCTAAAGACCAACGGTTACTCAACCAGAGACTTGCACAAAATTCTCCTCGTCCTCTATAGAGGAGTCCAAAAATACGGGAAAATTGCACTTCTGTACACCTCGGAGGTTTCTTAGCGTAGTACATCACGCAATCCATGCCAAATTGCACACCGAGAGGTAAAAGAGGTACAGAAGAAAATATTATAGAAGGTTCGAGAAAGTAACTCTCATTAATTCGATTCCCATGCAGACAAAGAGTAAGTGCAGTTTTTGCTCAAGAAATGTGCATGCCCAGACGTCTTACCACTAAATTTTTATACAAAAAATTTATTCCACGCCAATTGATTCAAAAGAAGTTTGTTGTTATAGATGGATCTCTGGCGAGAATAAAGAGTTTAAGAATAAATAGAGGTCACGTCGAACACAGGAATAAGCATTTTTTATTATTATTGGATAATTATTATTATTCTCATTCTTATCACTGTTATACAATTATTTATTTATAATTCAATATTTTTAATTATTAAGACCATATTGGTTAATCTTCCAATTGCTTTACTTACTTCTTTGAAAAGATATTAATTTAACTCTCCATATTGGTAATAAATAAAGATATCTCTCGTTAAACACTCTGCGAGTTCCATATGTTATCTTCTTATATTCTCTATGAATAAATAATAAATATAGAATGTCAGTTTTTGAATACGTGTTTGGCTTTCATTTTTTTCATCTTAAAAGCCATGCCTGTAACTGTTCAATGACTACAAAATCACACTTGAAGCTGTGATTCTTGTAAAATCTGTCTTGATATATACTTTGACATAATCTAAATAAATAAATAAATAATCTTTTTAAATAAATAATACACAATTAAACCGTCACTGAGGATGTCAAACTAACAGCAAATAACTAATAATAGACAGAATAATTGTTTGTTTTGAAGTTTTGCCAAGAATTTCGTAAGAAATTAAATAATTTTAATCGATTGCACAAAAACAGTATAAAACTGGAAAATAGGTATAATGAACTATAATACCATTAACCATATTGTGTATATACATTTATGCATGTATATATGTAGTTAGTTTAGTTTACAAATAAAACCGCTAGATCGCTCTGGGGAAAATATAATCCTTGAACCGAATCGATGATTAAAATGTTTGTATTCAAACTGAACGATGGCATTAATGTATTATAGTATCCTCATTCATTCACGAATATTATTTATTTCATTCCCATGTAACTAATATATTATTATTCATTTATCTAATTTGTATACAGTGTATTCTTAGCATCACCGATTACATCCGTTTTAAATTACAAACATTAATTTTGTTGTATTGATTAAATATCGCAGACGATTGTGCAGGTTAATACAGCTTAAGTTAGTTCAAAAAAATTCATTAAATAATCAACAGGTGAGAGAACATTCAACGATATTATATGTATAAAGAGTTGCTGTAGAAGCTTAATTTGCAGTTTTTTCTCAAAGTATGTATGTACATACATACAACCTGTTTGCTAAACGTGCGACAAAAACTCAGATGGTTATTTCTTGGGCTACTTTAAGATTCTTTTGCCCACAGATGACATTCAGGAAGACGCCTTGTTTCAACGATACATGGTGATAAAGCTTTTGGGAAAGAAAACAATACTTTATTACTTAATCTTACATGTAAGGATTCTTAATTTACAAACTGCTGAAAATAACTACCACCAGCAATATAATAATATTGCATATTAGCATAAAACATAAGTAGTTTTCCGTACTATTTTTTCTTTTTTATATAAAGCAATTAATTCCATTCATTTCAATATTATGAAACCGTAAAACAGCATTTACATCCCGATAAAGCACAAATATTTCAAGAAGTGAAAATAAAAGCAGGAATATCTTTTAGAAAAAAGGAAGTTTGATATTTTTAAAAGCTAAATCAAAACTCCAACTTGATAAAACTGATATTAAAATGTATTAATTTAAAATTCTAAACTATTTTATAAACAATGCACTTATTTCTTGCTTTTCATATGTCTAAAGCAATATTTATCAAGTACCATCCTATTTGGAGGAACGAATTGCTATTATGCATTGAAATCGTATAACTAATATGAACAAAATTTCTTTGTATATTCGTGGACAGCTTTACAGTATAACTAAATGTTTCTTTTAGATGATAGTTTCATCAATTGATTGAGGTTTCAGTGAATTATACTTCACCTCTAGTAGCAAGTCGAAATATATTCTGTCAACGCATGCAGCTCTGTTTGTCGTAAGAATATTTTTTTCTGCATTTAACTGCGCGTGGTTAGGTCAGTGATCGATGTTTGACTGTGTATGATTGTTCTGTATTCGATAGATGTGTTCGTCGTGGTCTTTCTGTCTGTATTGCGGTTGTTCTCCTTCATTATTATTCGTCTATTTGTTTAGAGTTAGGTTTTGATTTTGTAGGGAGGCTTTCAGCATCATCTCTTCTGTTTTGCTTGTTCGATCTTTCCTCAATTTCAACTGCTTCTATTATTGCTCAAGCTACAGAATATATGTATCTCGCTTTTTGAGATCCTATTTCAGCTATTTCTATTGATTAAAGCATTTATGGAAGAATTTATTAAATATATATATATATATATATATATATATATATATATATATGCTCCAAATAATAGTAATAGCTCAGATGGTAACTAAAATAGTATTCCATCTTTACGCCTTGATTTACGTCTCTATTGTCTTTATTTCAACAAAATTTGTCTTATGTTTGGTCGTCCGACTGTATTGGGTTAGAATATGATATTAAGACTCGATGCGGCTATAATACCCATTCCACTGCAACCTCATGGAGTATATATATATATGTGTGTATACGTATATGTATATATGTATATATATATATATATATATATATATATATATATATATATATATATATACAGACTTGTTCATTCTAGAATTAGATATGCGCTGTCCACAAGTGGAAAGAGTGCAGTTAGGTTAAAGCGCGCGAGAAAGGAGGATAGAATATCTCTCACTGGCAGTTTCGTTTTCTCCCACTTTTGTATTGCAAACAACTTCCCCTACTGTATTCACTTATTTGACGAAGATCAAGCTAGAATTCGTCAGTTACCTGAAGAACGAGAACAGAGGGAAATCGAGGTGCGCAGTATTGTTGAAATCGAACCTTCTTATTCTAGTAAACAAATATCTGAAGTAGTTGACGTAAAACCTCTAACAGTTCGTCGTATTCTACACTAGGATTTTTAAAAGTTTCTTTTAATTTTTTCATTGTTTGAAAATCTTTTTAATTTTTAGAATTTTCTATTTCATTTATTTCAAGAATATTTTATTAGTTTCACGCCAAACGGCAAAACATTTCAAGAAAATAGCCATGTTTGAAAATCTTTTTAATTTTTAGAATTTTCTATTTCATTTATTTCAAGAATATTTTATTAGTTTCACGCCAAACGGCAAAACATTTCAAGAAAATAGCCATGTTTGAAAATCTTTTTAATTTTTAGAATTTTCTATTTCATTTATTTCAAGAATATTTTATTAGTTTCACGCCAAACGGCAAAACATTTTAAGAAAATAGCCATGTTGCATTTTATTAAAAGATACAAATAAAATGCATCAAATAATTTATACAATTCAAAAATGTAGGTACGTATTGTCAATGCATAATGATTTACAGCCCCGACCTACACACATCATGTCGCTGGTGAAGACTGATTTCAGACATTCTCACGCGTAACACGCGAGAAAGTAGGGGAAGTTGTTTGCAATACAAAAGTGGGAGAAAACGAAACTGCCAGTGAGAGATATTCTATCCTCCTTTCTCGCGCGCTTTAACCTAACTGCACTCTTTCCACTTGTGGACAGCGCATATCTAATTCTAGAATGAACAAGTCTGTATATATATATATATGCATATGCTCCAAATAATAGTAATAGCTCAAATAGTAACTGAAATAGTATTCTACCGTTACGCCTTGAGTTAAGTCTCTATTGTCATTGTTCAACAAAATTTGTCTTATTTTTGGCCCTATGACTGTATTGGGTTAGAACATGATATTAAGATTCGACGCGGCTATAAAACCTATTCCACTGCGACCTCGTGTCTCTCTGAAATCTATTGGCCTATTTTCATACTTGTGGAAGTTAACCATGATTGTTCTTTTAGACTCTATATAATGTTGCCTTTGTTACACTAGATTTTGCATTTTAGCTTTAGAAATTTATAAGAAATCCTGCCCATACAGGCTTCTTGCCTTGTAGCTTTAGAACCTCTCACATTTTCTTTCCTATTTCTTTTTCGATGTTTGCTCTCTATCTTTTCCATAATATTTCCATGAATTAGTTCGGCTTTAGCTCAAATTCTCAGGAAGCGCCAATTTGGCGAGTGAAAGACAATCAATGTAATTATGTATACAAATTTCGAGCTAGTAGTATTGTGTATGCCCTAAAGCAAGGCAACAAATTGATAAAGCAGTTACATTTTGTGAGTTTAAACGCGCTTGTCTGGACATTTGTCAATACTTTATACTGGATGAAAACCCCCGACTTGCAAACATAAATATTTTGAGTTACGTATTGAGGTTTCAACTTAACTAGTGAAAAATATATGGTGTTTATTGCTTGTATAGAAGTGAACGCTTTGCAATTGCGTATAACAAAACCCAACAGCTTCCACGCAGATAAAACAACGTTTTCGATGTGACCGACATGAAATGAAACACCGAGATCTTTGACAGTAGTCTATGTTATTGAGATGCCAGACAATATATTCGTGCTTAAATTGATTTAGCTTCGTCATATATGTCATAGTCATACATTTAGATAAATTTAACTAAGGACAGTTATTTTCACACAAAAGAGGCGAAAATTTTCAAATTATCTGCATATATTGGTACCCAATAATTGGTAAATTAATTATGTATATACGAAATAGAAGTGGTCCCAAATTTAAGCCTTGAGGCACGCCCGAATTGCGTAAAAATGATAAGTTGTATGCCCATTACAGTATACGAATTGCCTTCTATGGTGCATATACGAAAAAAAAAATCTTAACAGCCTATCATCGATATTAAAATAGAACTTGGACGCTTACAATGACGCCACTTGGAATAATGACTCACAAATGATATACACAGCTCCACGTAGTGGCGTATGATTGTAACTGAGATAGTTTACGCTCGGGATATAAGTTTCGGGAACATTTTGGTAACACCTCGTTTACTTACAAAGTTTTAATTCTTAACACTTTCTCAGATTTACCTTTGTATTAACAACGCGATAATATAATAGTGAAGTATTGTATTTTACCTGAAAAAATTCAACAAAAGATCGCTATTTAAAAGCTATTTAGCACCTCATTAAAGCGAAAAAATCCGTCCTCACTTCTTATTCGCTCTATCAAAGCAATGATTGTATCTCTTGTAATAACAGTTCACTATTTTCCTGTCCATCAAGTGTAAATTACCGCAAAATCAGAACGAGATTCCTATATTCGCTTTTAAATTGCATTTTCCTCTATTGTATCTTCAGAATCCTATACTTTCTTTAACGAGACGCAAAAAAACAGAACCATAGAAATCATAATTTAAGGAAATAAAAGTATCATTGTACGACATGGCGGTGTTCGATAACCAATCAAATGACACCGTGGATCGTCCATGCCTTCATCTACAATCGCCAATTGTTGTTAAATCGAGTGTATAAGAATACCAACTGCAATCTATTCCAATCGTTATTCTACAGATAAGAAAATTTGTAATGGTGCAATCAATGTCTTGGTAAACACATAAAATTTATGATACTCTTGCAGGACAACGCTGCAGAAACGAGTGCTTTCGCAGTAGCGTACGGCTCAGTTACTATCAATATTAAAAATAGTAAAAGTAATTACTATTTTAGTTTTTTTTTGTGTTGTGGATGTGAAGTGACGCAAAAATTCGCTATAGTATTGTGTCATTAGTATGTCTTCCAATGTTAACTCGGTCATACTCCTATGGAGAGGTGGAAATATTTTGGTGTATTTGGAAAAGGAGCGTTCTGCATTTAATGATGTGATGCTCGCGAATTTAAAAAGGACTTTCGCATCACCTTCGCACTCCTGGTTTTCAGTTAGACTCTCATCTATGCGCACTATAGTTTGAAAATCCGGATTCGTATTTATAACCGCATATAATTTATCGGTTATTAATCTTCCTCTACTATCTGTTAGATTTCCTAACGAGGCTTTGAAGTAATGTACTATATTTAGCATTTCATCTAATGACAGCTTGGTGTTCTCTAATTTGAAAATGGTATCTAAAAGAATTGAATAATTTTTGGAAATTTGCTCTATTTGAGTATGGATTTCGGTATATAAAACCAGCCGCTGACTCACTGAAATTGCTTGAGCATCTTACAGATTTAAATTTAAGATACAAAGTTTAATAATGTGTTAAAATTTCTTATAATATAAAACAGCTTTAAGCCACGTTCCCCATCTCGTCAATACCGGTTGTGGTAGCTGAGGAATGTCTGGACAAGCCTGTTTAAACCCACGAATGCGTTTTACAGATTTAATAAAAACTTTTTTGTTAACTATAAATTGGTCTATTTTTGGATAACTGTTTCTAATAAATTCGTCAACAAGATGACATGCATGGAGCAAACAGGTTACATGAAGCAATTAAGGATAAGATTATTTTAGTAACTTTTCAGCTTTAACCATATTTGGAACCCCATCTGTAACCAAATTACAAGTTGGTTTCCGATATATTGAACTTTCCAAGGGTGTGTTTTATAGTTTCTACTATCCTTTCCGCGTTTGTCTTCTGTAATAGTCTACTACGTGAAAGAAGAACCAAGGAGATATCACCGCTTTTTAAAGTGCGCACTAACACATTTTAAAATACTATTCTTTGATTCGTAATCGTGTTTTTCAATCGAGTAATTGGCCTCTGGCAATCTCCATTCCGGAACGTATTTCTCCCAAAGGTTTCGAAATTCTTCATTGTCTACAATATTTTGTGGAATGTTGCACACACTTAACATAAAAATAAAATCATATTTATTTAATTTATACTATGATACATCACGTTACGCATTTAACCAGTATTGTTTTCTATTAACATGTTATTTACACATAAAAGTACTGTACGGTAAAATGTCGATATTGCAAACAATATGTTTAGTAATAGTGCTAGTGCATTCTAATGCCAAAAATCGGTTAAGAAATCTTTTAACACTCGTCGAACATAACAAAGGAAGCCGTCGGTTCGCCATCATCAATCTACTCCGGCATTCATACACATACCATACTCATATGAATCTCGACTTCAGGTATCCGACCGCTTTCGAAATATATCATCGCCGCCAATGAGTACGCACTCGTTCCTGCAGGCTTATTGCAGGACGTTAAAAGGAGTGAAAAGTTCATGATGGCAATGATCTTACCAGTCACTAACTTAGTACCTACATAACTATAATATAACCGTTTACTTTTTGTATTAGCGACTAATTCCCAGTATTTACGATTGTTTTTCTATCTACCTCGTCTCTTTCTTGTACATTCTCAACGATGGAAATAATAGATATGTGTTTTTCAACGATAGACAAATATAAATGGACGGACCTTGCCAATTCCTTTACAATACAGACGTGTAATGATATAATGATACACTTAAAGATCAATATGTTGGCAATAAAGGAAACTAATCATAAACAAAAACAAGGTAAGTGGATATTATTATAGAGAATGAAGTAATCATAGGAAATCAGTTCGTAATCGATATTTACAGAAGGAATTTGAAATAGATGTTTTTCATCTTATCAGGCATATGTATGTATGTAACAGACAGCCGTAGTTTCTACTAAAATGTTTGAAATTATATTGTAACAGATATTCAAAGCGAAATGAAAAAAAAATGTACATATTGTTACGATTTTTCATTTATGATATTCAAAATATTCATATTTTGTAAGAGCTTTTTTTTAAATACATAAGGGAAAGATAATCTTCAGATTTTGAAAGCATATCTTAATTTAGAATTTTCATTATTTATTATTAAAATTATTTAAGTGAATATAATAATGCAGATTGTTATTGATATAATGAGTGATTCACTATGACGTATTTTTTTCAATAGCAATTTTTTTAAATATAAAGCGTGAGTCGTATCAAACTCTCACGCTATTTTAGTTAAGTATTGCGTGACACCTTATTATGGAAAGACTCAGTGTGGCACAGTGTCTACAAATTATTCAGCTGTATTACGAGAATCAAGATCCACGAGAAATATGTTTCGTGCTCTTAGAGCAACATATGGTCTTGGTAATCTGCCCATCGAACGCACAATTCGCTATAGCATCGAAAAATTTGAAACCCAATTGTCTTTGTTGGATAATACGCAACCAAATAGACCACGTCCAATACGTAGCGAAGAAAATATAGCGATGGTAGCTGAAATTATACGCGATGACCTTGAAGAATCGATTCGATGTAGATCTCAACAGTTTGACTTGTCGTATGCCTCAACTTGACGTATTTTACGTAAGGATCTTGGTTTAAAAGCATATAAAATTCAACTCGTTCAAGAATTGAAAGCGACCGACCTTTTGAATCGTCATCGTTTCATTCTTTGTATTCTTGAAAAGCTTGAAGAAGATCCACTGTTTTCGACCAAAATTTTGTTCAGAGAAGCCCATTTTTGGTTTAATGCCTACGTCAATAAGCACAATTGCCGTATTTCGAGTGAAGAACAACCCGAAGACATCCAGGCAAAACAACGGTTTGCTGTGGTTTATGGGCAAGTGGAGTCATCGGTGCATATTTCTTCAAAAATGAAGACGACTGCAAGTAATTGTGAATGACGCCCGTTACCGTTCCATGATAACAGACTATTTGCTGCTTGAAATCGAAGCTCGTGATTTCGACAACATTTGGTTCCAACAAGTAAGAGCTACTTGCCACAAATATGGCTTTATTGCGAGAACAATTTGGTGAACATTTAATTTCACGTAATAGACCTATGTAATGGTCGCCTAGAACATGTGATATCACACCTTTAGACTTTTTCCTTTGGGGTTACGTAAAATCCAAAGTCTATATGGATAAGGCAGTTACGATTGAGCAATTAACGGCCAACATACCACTTGAAATGCTCGACCACGTCATCGATAATTGGTACTTCAGAATGAACTATGTTAGGCGCAGTTACGGCCAACATTTGAAGGAAATAATTTTTACAAAATAAATGTCAAGAACGGTTCTTTTGTATTGTAATAAAATCCGCAGTCATGGTCCATACTATCTCCTTCTGGACTTCCGGGCTGGAACCGCGTCACTGGTATAACTACCAACGTTTCGTACCCACACGTCTGGGACTACTACTACTGTTTGTTGCACTGAAGCTGAGTTTCAGTGCAACAAACAGTAGCAGTAGTTGAGTCCTGAAGACGCCGGCAGCTATACCAATGACGCCGTTCGAGCCTGGAAACCCAGAAGACGTTAAAATTTTTATTTTTCTTTATTTTTGAAAAAGTATCTCCAAATGAATGAAATGTTAACAATATCCATGTATATACAAGAAAAAGTAAATGTACGTAATTGTAAACAGTCAGTTATAAAAGAACTTTTTCATATAGTTTTACGTATTAGGAGAAATTTTTGAAAAAATTTCTGAAATACTTCAATACGTCACTTGGGTACCTATTTTTGGATTTTCTTTTTAATATCCAAAACTTGTTCCTCCGCATCTAATATCCTACCTGGTCTTTCACAGCCAACCTTTATGACTTCTGTGCAATGTACAGTGATCTTTCAATTTCTGCACCGTTTGTGAGGTTAAATCATTTAAAGGACATAAACCGCCCTTCATAAATACGTCAGCTAGCTTCCATTTGTTTCACCGTACAGTAAGATATCTGCTAATTCATGATTTAAATAAGTCATACTAAACGGAATTTGATAAGAGACTGACTTCTAACTTACAGTATCCATCATCGCACCTACAACTCCCAACATTACACTTCAATAGTAACACTGCAGTTAGAAAGGAATATTAAGTTTACTAGAATCCGATCGAGCCACACATATTTATTAAATAAATTTCTTCTTTGATCTCGTTTGAGATAGAACTTTCGTGCATCCGCTGTTGCATGTTAAAATATGTCGGATTATTTTGTGTACACCCTGTAGAAGAAAAGACCGCCTAGTGGGTTCTTATTGTTATTTCTGTTGTTTGTACTGTAAAAGTGTTCTTTAGCACATATCAAAAACAGTGATTGCAATGAATGACCAGTACAAATCGTGCAATTTTATTAATTCAATTGGGCAATCCTGTAAACAGGAACAAAAGAAAAGATCATTACAAGTTAATTAAAGTAACGTATACAAGCATTAAATGCGAGCGTATTACGAGGGAGCGTTTTTATATTCGCGGAATAAGCGGGTTGTAGAGGGGTGAGTAGGCGCATTGGGGGCGTGGCCTGTGCAGCGACTCATGATTAGTATAAATACGAAGTTTCATTGTTATTAGACAGTTAGTCTTTGAGCTATCGTCAACCAAGTAACATAATCAGGAGTGAAAAGTGAAATATGGAAAAAAAAGAATATCGTGCCGTTATAAAGTTCCTTACCAGGCAAGGAAAATCAGTCGCGACCATAATGAATGAGATGTCATTGGTTTACGGCGACTCTTGTCCAGGAAAAACCATGGTGTACAAGTGGCATAGTTTATTTAAACAAGGAAGGGAATCCCTTGAAGACGACCCGAGGCCGGGCAGGAGCATTGAGGTGACCACGCCAGCACTTATCCAAAAAGTTGAACAAATTGTACTCGAAGATGCTCGACTAAAGAAGAAACAACTCGCAGAAATGGTTGGAGTATCCGATACAACAATTTTTAAAATCCTACACGATCATCTCGGCATGTCCATGTCTAAGGTCAGCGCAAGATGGGTGCCGAGAATGCTCACGCCGCCGCAAAAACAACAGCGCGTAGAGTGTTCGCGTGCATTTTTGGACCTCTGTAATGAAGACAAGGATGGTGTATTGAGTGGAATTGTTACTGGAGACGAAACTTGGGTTCATCATTATGAACCTGAGTCCAAACAAGACTCCATGCAGTGGCATAAAAAGGGCACAGCACCTCCCAAGAAATTTAAAGTGTCACAATCAGCTGGGGAAACTCATGGCAACGGTATTTTGGGACTCGGAAGGAATATTGTTGATTGATTATAAAGATAAAGGTGTTTCTATAACCGGAGAATATTACGCTTCAATATTAGAGCGACTAAAAGAAGCCATTGAAGAGAAAAGACGGGGAAAATTGACAAAAGGTGTTCTGCTTTTGCACGCCAACGCGCCCGTCCACAAGAGCCCCGTTGCGTTAGCTGCCCTGCATAAGGTGGGCTTCGAAATTGTGAATCACCCACCCTACAGCCCAAACCTGTCCCCGAGTGATTATTACCTGTTTCCGAAAATGAAAAAAGAGCTGCGGGGTAAAAAATTTACTGCCGATGATGAAGTCAAGGAGGCAGTTTCGGCGTATTTTGCAGATAAAGAGAAATCATTTTTTTATGAGGGTATAAATAAATTAATTGAAAGATGTGAAAAATGTATCCGTCTTGCAGGTGAATATATTGAAAAAGAAAAATAATTTGTTTTTTTTATTTCCACCCCTTGTCCCCCATTCCGCGAATATAAAAACGCTCCCTCGTACATATTTATCGATTCATAAAAATTAATAATTCCTGCGAGTTACTATTAAGTACCAAAAAAGGAAGACTACAGAAATAACAGCATACCGATGCGACGGTTGATTTCAACGAAGAAGAAATGGAAATCTGGGTTGGTAATGAAGTCACGCTAATGGGCAAACAAAAGTCACTTTTCAGTGAGTATGCACATTTTCATCGACGACCATGTAATTATGGCTAATGATAACTCCAGGGTACAACATAACGTGTGAGCAGACTATTATATTAATAAATTAGTCGCTGCTCGATAACTAGGTGCTATAAAATAATAATGCACGACCACTGTAAAATATACTGGCTGGATTAAGTATTAATTAAAAAGAAATTATCACATCATATTTGGAGAAGAAAAGAGATAAGAATGAAGTGGATAATAATATATATGTTAAACACTGATTCTTGTGTTCCGGTATATTATCGAAAACGAACTCCTATATTACTTATATTAAGTTTTAGTCATGTTTAAATGGCAGTTTTTCTATATTAAAGAGGTATTCTTTGCTACTTCGTTACGCTTTTGCTCACTAAACAGATACATTACGATATATATTAGCATACTATAGTAAAGACTCTATATAATATTAATTACCTGCTGTAAAATATGTTACTTCGCATTTCATAATTTGTTCCTTTTGTTAATCTTAAATCTATTCAACGTTTTTCGCTTAATCGTCTTTGTGTAACACCTTCGTTAATGTGTTAATCCTGGATCTATTGGTCTCAGTATTGTTACCACTACTAATTATCCTTTTTGTTGTTCTGCTGTATATATCCTTCCAGTTGCATTAGGTAATCTAGAATTAAATTTACTACTGAGAAAGGGGAATCAATATTGTTACCCTTATTAATCATCCTTTCTCTTGCTTCACAGTATATACCATCAATTTGTAATATGTAAGCTAGAATTAACTGTTTACTATAGAAAATTTAATATTCATTTGATGCTACTTTGTATATTAAAAGCTTTCCCTAAATTCCATTGTTTCTAAAGTTTAACTATTTTCATAAATACATTTTTATTTATAGCTTTCCCATAAAAGTTTGTGTTGTTTACATACGTTATAAACATTTCATCCTTACTTACATTATATTAATTTATTGATTTAGATCTTGTGTTTTAATTGAGTTCACCTTTTTCTGATTGTTGTTATGCGTGACAATTTTTCTCTTTCATCCACATGTTATCTATATTTCTGTTGTTTCTTTTGCTCCACTGTACATATCACCTATTTGTATTATGTAATCTAGACTCTTTACTACAGAGAATTTAATATTCGTTTGATTGTACCTTGTATATTAAATGTTTTCTTCAAATCACATTGCTTCTTACGTTCAATTATTTCCGTAAATACATATATATACATATGTATATATATATATATATATATATATATATATATATACAACTTTCCCATAAATATTTGTATTGTTTACAAACATTATAATCATGTCATGCTTTCTCATATGTCTATCATTATGTTAATTTTTCCATCTAGATCTTATGTTTTAATTGAGTTCGCCTTTTTCTAGTTGTTGTTAAGCTAAACAATTTTGCTCTTCCATCCACGTGTTATCCTTATTGTTATTGGTGCTTTTGTTTTGAAGGTTATGTGTCGTTGTTAATCTTAGTGTGCGTTCCCGTATATCGTTTAAGTCCCCTTTTATTGGTTACCTTCGTAAAGTGTTATCTAGCTATCGGTTCGATATTACGTAGTTTTGAGGCAGCGATTACCATCGCCGCAGAAACCTAAACGCGAGAGAATATAAAAGTGAAGAATTTAAAAAATATAGCATGAGCATCATCAAATAAAAGACTATGATAGAAGGAATAATCGATACAAAGCACAAAATTCAAGTGTAAAAAGAAAGTCTGGAACATGCAAAAATATATTAAATTGATCTGGTTCGTAGACTTCCGCGGTCATGGTCCATACTGTTTCATCTTAAAGCCTAGAATCGCGTCTTCGATAAGTCCGCTGCCGACGTTTCGTCATCACTTATATAGGACATCTTCAGGACTTAATTGCTGTTACCGCTTTCGTTGTAACGAAATTATTGAAGACGCGGTTCCAGCCAGGAAGCTAAGATGAAGAAAGTATTAAATTATTTTCACGAATTTAAAATATTAAAGTATTTTGTGGACAATGAAGTAAATAAAGTTTAACCTACGTTTTAGGCAATATATAAGCAGCATCCAAACCATTTTTGACAAGATTAATTCAATTAAGGATTAACTAACTCATTTTTATGCTTAACAGGGCAAGTAATTGTGTACTGTAATATTCCTTACTATATTTTGAAATGGAATACTGAAAAATCGAATAATTTGAAACTATTTTGAACAAGAAATGTAATTCGCACAGTTTCAAATACCAAGTCTCACATTATATGTAAGAAACTTTGGGAAAATATTATCAATTGTTTATGGTAATTAGTAACCCTGAAAAGAGGGCAGCACTAACAAAAGATTTTATTTGATTTCAACTTGGCATGCCTATCGTAAGGAAGCTTGTTATTTGAATAGAAAGTAAACAGTTTTTAGCTTGTTTTAAAACATCGAAAAAGTGGAGGGCCGATTAAGTACTCAGTTCTTATTCTTGATAAAACAAAACAAATCATGAAGTCAAAACTAGGATGGAGCCTGTTTACGAGCAACAGTCTATGCAATCATAAAACAATGGGTATCTGAATTTAAACGTGGTCGGACCATTAAAGTTGATGAACAGCGCAGTGAACGACTGGTAACCGACTGATAACCGTCGAACAAACTCGGCGTTGCCTTTGTTGAGTGTGGACCACAAATGCGAACTAGATAGAACCTAATTCAGCTTGCAATTTAGAGAAGTTAAAGACACAGTCCGAAAGACATTTGGCTCTGAATAACAACGATTGATGATCGAAATAATAAACTGAAGCTGACACAAGTACTCCGAAGAAAGCGAATACTGTATACTCGTCTAGTATTTTTTAAGATTGCAATGTGATTCTTTTTATCGATTATCTTCAAAGGTAAAACAATTACAGGCGAATACTATGCATCCCTTTAAATCAACTGCAGGATTCCAGCAGAAACAAGTGTTCGCCCTTCGACAGTTTCAATGGCAAAAATTCATCCACTACATTTCGAACTGCTTCCTTATTCAGTTTTTTTGGCCAGATGTGTTTCCACTAAACATTTTTTATTTACCAAAATTTGACTCAGTGGCATGAGATTTGGATCGAACGAGGGGGTAACGGTATTCATTAAAACTAGCCCATATTTCATTTGATACAAACTTACTTTTCTGAACGAATGGAAAAACTTCAATTTCAGGGGAGCAAATGTAATAAGTTACAAGGAAATAGGTTGAAAAATAAAATCATTTCTTGTCAAAAAGTATTGTGTAGCCTTACTAATTACTTATTTATCTTAGCAGTAATGCAATTATTCCAGGAATTCATACAAAACCTTGCTTCTTTTCCCATTATTTCTTTTACTTCTCTGTCTTCTGAACATAACTATGGCTATATAAATTTACGAGGTGCAAAGCTCATCCTTATTGTGGTAATTAAAGTGAATTATGTACACTTTAAAATTTATCACAGGAACATCACGATTTGTATTTTTAATTGGCAATTAATGTTTTTCTTTAGGTGTAGCCAATTAACACACGAACGTACATATATCACGAACTTCGAGTAAAAAAATGACAAATAAGTTTGATAATATCTAATGAGATTCGGTCATATTAAAATATGCTGAAAAATCAAAGTTAATAACAAAAGTAAATTGGAGAATAATGATGGGAAATTTCAGAACAAATGACATAATATTTACCTAGGAATGAGACCATGCTTATAAGAGTAGAATTAACTCTCGAGATTTTTAGTTGGATATATGTAATAATTGCGCCTTAATTGCTTGATGAGCTAATGTTTATATACCATTTTTTATTTCCTTTATAAACACATAAACGTCGAGATTTGAATTCAAAGAAGAATAGAGGTGTCTCGAAACAAGACTGGATAAAGAATGAAAATATAAGAAGTGAAATTTTATAGAAAGAGTGAAAGAAAGACAAATGAGTTGCTTCAAACATCTTGATCGTATCAAAAATAATTACTTAATGAAACAAGTTTGAAAGGAATATGATGGAAAGAAGAAAAAGGTGAAATAACTAACACGGAACTAAGAGATAGAATGTCTTTTAGAAATAGTAACAACCTGTGGAGGAAACTATTGGGTTGTCGGAAAAGTAATGTTGCAGCAGATAGAGTTAGTCATTTTTGCAAAGGTTAGAATCATTTGTATCATCCTCTATATTATGTCTAATGTCACTGTCAGTTCTAACTTAAATTTTGGCAAAAATTAAGCATTTGGGTTTGTAATTTTATAAAAAATGAATCGAGCAAATTTAGTCTGTAGTGCCTTTGATGTAAGGTCATATACCTTCACCTTGAACTAACTGTGAAGTGGATGTCTGTGTTCTAGTAGTTTGCTTAAGTATACGATGTAAAAATATTGAAAAATAAAAAAGTTATATAAAGAAAACCTCGTTGCTTTTGAGCCTCTCCTCAGGCTCAAAAATAACGAGGTTTTCTTTATATAACTTTTTTATTTTTCAATATTTTCACACCAAATTTTGATCACCTTCAAAGAATCCTCCACTGACCAATAAGCACTTATTCAAATGGTTTTTTCCATTGTTCAATAAAGTTATGGAACTCACTTAATAGGATGCCCTTTAGCTTCTTCAGCGAATTTTTTTTTGCCTTCTCCACACCGTCTCCCTTTTAACTCAACAGACAGCAATGGACAACACTATCTGGTAAATAAGGTAATTACTTAGTGAGCCAGTCCTCAAATACTGTGACGTTCATTTCCTCATAACAGTCAGATGTTTTCTTCCTTTCGAACAGTAACAAATCATTTTCTATGAAGCCATCTGAACTTCCAATAAGTAATATCATAAACCGACATCCCTTTCTAGATGGCTTCTTAATACTGTGGTAACGCCTTCCACAAAGGCCTATCTGCGACTTAAAATATTTGTGTCAGTCCATACTTTCTGCCTTATATGACCCTCATACAACCAGGTTTCGACTAAAAAAAAGACCGGTTTCTTCTGCAACCTGTATAATGAAATATTTAGATATTGGGGTTTCCATCTTATGATATCTTTTACAGTAAAAATACTGTTTCTGCTTCGTTTGAGGTATCTGCAATATATAATGGAATTACATTTGAATATATTAATATTCCTACGTAAAATGTAAAGTAAAACTACCAAATATGATCCGCCCATATTTGGTAGTTCACTACGATTATTTATGTAAAGTAAGATTTTATTCAATGCCGGAAATGTTACGAAACATGTGAACTATTTGACGAAGCAGTTTTAACAGTCTCAGCAAAACACTCCAGTATAGAAAGTCTATCAGTTATCTTTTTCGGCTCTAACTAAACTCTGCAATTCTTCACTAAAAATTCGATACACTGTGTGTGTGAAAATTCCAAGAACCATATTTTATTTTATGGAGATATGCTCCACCTACCACACCCAATAAAGCTACCTATTAGTTAGAAAATCTGCTCTATTATGTCACCTATTCATATGTCCGGTGTACCCGTTACAATTTTTTGGTAAGGATTAACAATCGTCTGCTTTTCAGCACCACTCAAGTAGCTTGCTTTCTCTCGTTCTTTCGGAGGAGAATACATACCTGTGTTTTTAGCAGCACTGGTGCTAGATTCTGCATCGATTCTTGAAACCAACAGCTACAGAATTATATAATTTTAGTATAAATAAAGTTCTTTTATTCACATATTACGTAAGGCTGATATATAACCCCTTTCTAGATTAATTTTTGTATTCTGTATACGCATTTCGACAACTAAGTGGTTATCATCCTCAGGTAATTAAACATTGTCGCACCTGGGAAACTACGCAACAAATTCCGTACACGATCTGTACCGTGGAAAGCCAAAGTACACACTGTGTGCGTTTTGGCTTTATCTGCTGATGAAGACTTAGTTGTCGAAATACATACACAGATTACATTAATTACATTAATGTAGAAAGGAGTTATATATCAACCTTAAGTGATTAAGTTAATCAACCACAGGCTCCATCAAAATTTCCCACTACTTACATAATCTGTTAATCTGCAAGTGAATGCTCTAAAATTTTCTAATTTACACTGTAACACAGCTAAAGTAATAAAATGAAACGCAAACATGATATAAATAGTCGAAGATGTTATAACGATCGACAATTGATAACGTACGACTATGTAATTTTGCCTTGCTCACAACCAATGAGAATTAACGGCCATTTGGGTCTATTCAGAAATTTCTCTCTCTTTATTGAAACGAAGTATTATTATCTATGAATATATTTTAATTTATTCTACTCTGCATTTAAAAGATCATATTACATTTAACATATACATCAACTATGATACTTGAAAAGTCTCGGATGATGTAACCTTAACATTTTTAAAGATTTATTGTATTTTCCTAGCAAATATTTGTGTTGGCGTGTTGAATATTAGCATTTACCAACATGCATCTATAATACTGTCTGGTATAATTAAAAAATCTACATTTTCTTTTTAAATAGCTTCATTAGTCCATCTACACTGCCTACTTTTTTTATTTTAAATATATAATTCTCCATAAACTGTCATTAAAGTACTTACAATAAATAAGTGGTCAGCAAAAATTTAATGTAATTTTAAATTATTTTTGCAAAAAACAAATATTCCCAACAAAACAAAAGTTGAAATTCCATGTTCGGATAATACAAATGCCTACAAAACTTCTTCTTTATACATAATTGTGTAGGTATAACTATTTATATGATTAGATAAATTCTTTAGAAATAGAAAATATTGAATATGTAAATACCCAATAAAGAAGAACCTAATTTCATCTGTATTTATATACAAATATAATAATACTCCTTCTTATAAAGATATAAATGAATTTATATAGTTAATATTTACATAATGCAAATAGACATTAATTTATAGTATTTAGACAAGTAATACTATACTGCTTTATTATATTATGTTATTAAAACAAATAAAGCATAAAAATATACGAATGTAAATTGCATTATATCGAGTTTTTCAATAAGGACATGACAATTTTGTATTTAATAAAAATAAATAATAATAATAAAACAGAATAATTAAGATAATGAATTAAAATTTACATTCAACTATGAAATTCGAACTCGTTCACATGACCATCGCGAGCAAGTTTGCAGCGATCGATTCTTTGGAGCAACTTTTCCACCACTCTTACACACATATCGGCCTGAGCTCCTCTAATGTTATTGGTTTGCTGGCATATACCAACGACTTAACGTAGCCCCATAAAAGGAAATCAAACGGCGTTAAATCGTATGAGTGAGGTGGCCACTCGACCGGACTATTTCTCGAGATTACACGATTACTGAACTTCCCCTTCAATAAATCAATTGTTCGACGAGTTGTATGGCATGTTGGAACCACCTATTATCGATGTAAAATCCATCCAATTCTGGTCAAAAATAGTCTTCCAACATGGCACGATATCGAACTCCATGACTACCATAACGATCATTTTCATCGATAAAAAAATATGATTTCCAGCATTTAATTCACACCGCGCGGTAACTTTTTGTGGTTGTAATAGAGTCTCTTCAAGCACATTTGGGTTTGTTGCTGTTCAATAACATATATTTTGCTTATTGACAAAGCCGTTAAGCCCAAAATGAACTGAAAATAATTTTTCGATGAAATACAGGATTTTTTCACACTTTAGCAGGATCAATCGGAGCAATTTCGGCGCTTCAAATGATCAAGACGCTTCACTTCTTGAGTTAGTTTGATGCGTTATCTCACTGGCATAAGAACATACAATAGTGAATATTTAGACTCGAATTTATTCACTATAGAACGCACAGCCTGTCTGGCAGACCGAAAATTAGAGTAAGCGCTCTTAAAGTTGCGACCACCGACTCAGAATTGTGGTAGTAATTTTAATAATTTTCAAACGTTGTTCGTTATGAAAACGTTAACCTTGACTGACGTTTCGACGTTGACAGATCATGAAAAACGTTCAAAGATGCGTTCGTATTAAAAGACAAAATGGTTATGTCCCATTGGAACACCTATAAACATATACAAAAGTTAATTGTGTTGTTCGTAGATGATGTTTTAGTATCTGCTTCTGGGTTTCCGGGCTGGAACCGCGTCACTAGTATATCTGCCGACGTTTCGTACCCATTTGTATGGGACATCTTCAGGGCTGAACTACTGCACTGAAACTGAAACGTCGGCAGATATACTAGTGACGCGGTTCCAGCTCGGAAACCCAGAAGCAGATAGCATGGACCACGACCGCGGAAGTCTACGTACCAAATTGATGTTTTAGTATATTAAAAAATTTGTTTATTAAATTACATTTAAAGCAACAAAAACATATACATATATTACAGATATTTAAGTATCTCTGTTGTTGTCTAGGTCAGTATTACCAAGAAAAAAATCTCTATAATCTATGCTGCTCAAGTCTTCATTAATAAACATATCTTTGGATCTATGAGGAACCTGCGGTCAAAGTCAAGAATGTACACCTGGTTCCTCCATCACGATAATGCTCCAGCTCACCGCGCCAAAGCCTGCACCAAATATTTGACCACGACAAGATTGAAAGTTCTCGAGCACCCTCCCTACAGTCCAGATCTTGTTCCCTGCGACTTTGCACTGTTCCCGCATGTGAAAATGAAGCCAAAAGGGAGGCGGTTTTCCAGCGGTAAAGACCTTGTGCGGACTTGGGACAACGAGTGTGCTTTACTTGAAACTTGGCAGAACTGGTTTAAAGATTGGTTTCGGAGGATGAATATATTGGTGTATTGAGTGTAGACAAAAATTACTTTGAAGAAATGAAATAAACGAAGCTGTATTGCAAAACTTTCCTAGTACCCTTTGTATTTGTTCCACAATAAAATACATAATAAAAGGTTATTGCTGTACATTCTTAACATATCCGATTATAATTAGCATAATAAAAAATTAACGATTAATTTTCTTGCGTTATTTATACCAATCTTTATTTACATAATTACGTCTTTCTTTCTTACATACAATATAATAGAATTTATTAAAGAATAATACTCTATCTGACAAGTTATGCTGTTAATTATTTCTTTTAGGTTTGTTAAAATGGCATTGCTTTGACAGGCTATATTTCTATTCCTAATATTATTTCTCATTAGTCAACATATAAGTGAAAAATGGTTACGACATCTCTTCTCATCTTTCATACATGTTATCGGCAATCACAGTAAAATATTTTAAACTTTTCTTCATTTGTTAAAAGCATCAGGCATATTTTGACACAGACATAAATTCTCTATGATTAATTAATATATAAAATCACTTAATAGTTCAGTCTAGCATATTCTGCGAGTAATATTAAAGGAATATATGTTCATGCCTATGTAGAGTGTTTGCTATCCTCTTATGTTAAAGTATATGGACTCTGACAAGAGTATTCTTTGTTTGTACTATTTACGTTCACTTCGTGTGCACATTTGCGCTTTTTTAAAACCGGTGACTAATTTATTTTCTTTGAATAATTGTGTTTGTGCTCTTTCTGTTTCTCCTTCATAGCTATTAATTATAAGGATGTCGAAAAGGAAAACATTCAGAACGTAATGATTCATAAAACGTTTTAAACTTTGTTGAATTCCCAACGGTATAATACATACATACAATATATTGGCTTACTAATTCTTTGGAATATGTGCGTTTGTGCATTACCTGTATTTGAAGAAGTATACATTTTTAAATTCCCTTCAGAAAATATCTGGGTCAATTACTTGGTACATGATAATATGTACATATATGAATGCATGTTTTATATACAAGCCAAAAATTAGATATACCAGGTGTACCGCAACCCATTTTCTAACTTCTTCGAAATTTGGGCGAAGTGCTGCTCTACAAACGCGTGTCTCATTGACGCGAAAAGGTGATAGTCAGACGGAGCAAGATCTGGGGAGTAGGGCGGGTGCCATATTATGCCCCATCCAAGTGCTTTCAACGCTTCCTTGACCGGTTTTGCTGTATGAGACGGTGCGTGATCATGCTGTAAAATCACTTCACCGTGTCTTCGGACCCATTCTGGACGTTTTTCGATCAATGCATGGTTCGAATTGATAATTTGTTGTCGGCAGCGATCAGTACTAACTGCTTCACTGGGCTTCAACAGTTCGTAATACACCACGCCACACTGGTCCCACCAAACACAGAGCATTGTCCTGCGACCAAAATGATTTGACCTTGGAGTTGATAGGTTGGCTTCGTCAGACGATAATCATGATTTTTTGTATTTAAGGTTTGCGAAATAAATCCATTTTTCATCACCCGTCACTATTCGATGCAGAAATGACTTCCAATCACACCTCTGAAGCAATAAAATGGAATAATGGGTCTGTGAAATACAGACCCATTATTCCATCTTTTGAGTTTTTCGCATTGCCCGTAATCGATCGCCAATCGTTTCTTGGACCACAATTAACGCTTCTGCCAATTGTTTTTGAGTTTGGGTTGGGTCTTCATCCAATAACTCCTGCAGTTTCGCGTTTTCAAACTTTTCGGTCTACCAGAACGTTCTTTGTCTTGCACATCGAAATCATCACTTTTGAATTGTCGAAACCACGCCACACATGTTTTTATAGTTGGAGCATGTTCACCGTAACTTTTTACTAGCAAACGATGACTTTCAATGGCCTTTTTCTTTTGATTAAATAAGAAAAATGATGCGTGCCGCAAATGCAATTTTTCAGGCACGAAACTCGACATTTTCAAAGATGTATAAATCTATGACAGTGTTACTTTCGCAAAATATAACATAGGTGGCTTTGAAGCTTAATGTCAGTATGTGTCAAATCATAACATTGCATACTTAAGCTTAGCGACATCTGTTAGAAAAACCGATAATAACTTTCCGGTACACATAGTAAATCTTTCACTTTATTAATAGATATTGGGACAATTCGGCATTTACTTGATGAAAATTCATGACTAATATTAAAAATACAAAAAATGCTAATTATTTTTAATTTTGTTTTTAATTATGGTACATACCATTTGTTCCGTCACACAATGACTTTTCCAAATATAATAATATTTGAAGTAATTTGAATTTACTTCATACTTATCTCGATTCTTGTTTCTATTTTGAAAGTACTGTCACCATTGTCTTTAAGACATGTCTCTAACCAGGTAAATCTCTATATAAAGAATATAGATTTCCCAAGAAGTATTTGCATGCTTTTCAATTGTAGTTATAATTATTTATAACACTAATAAAAAAATTTAACAAATTTCAGAATGGATATTATTTACTTTGCTTACGTTAGATGGCGCTCATAAATAACTTGAACTTTGTATTGATCAGATCTGGTTTTACTAAGTAAGGTGAGGAAAGATAAAATAGGTACGTACGAAATTCACGAATACAGAGAGAAGCTTGGCCTGAATCACTCATCACACATATCAAAAAACCAAGCCAGAAGCTTCTACAAACAGATGAAAAAACACCCAAACCCGACACTTACACCGGTAACAAAATATACAACACGACACTCCAAATATAAACGACCACGAATGGAAATCGGAAGTGAAGACAGCGAATAACACCAATGGAATCAAACATTAGGGCGAATAAACGATTAAGAGTAAAAGGGCCAAACCCTAACTCAAACTAACTAAAAAGAAGTTGAAGAAGTTGATAAAATAGGTTCAGTGTTGTAGTAACTTCACTTTTCCTCAAATGATAATAATAATAGGAAATGGCCTAATAAATAATTGTTAATTCATTAAACTACCGCTATTGGAATTGTCATAATGCTTTCGGTAAAGCAGTTAATCTAGTGACTAATAAAATAGAATGTTTATTGCAGGAAATATTCCAAGATTTTAAATAAATCATTTTATGCATTTTAGCATTAGACATACGAATCATTTACTCTAAGGTCTAGGAATTACTGTAAACGAAAACATAAACATCAAAACAAACTGGCTTCAACGTATGTGGAGTATTTAAATATTCAATATTATAAGCTCAAAGCGGTATTGCTCTTGTATAATTTTCTAAACATAATTTAAACGCAAAAATACATTATATCAAAACGCCAGATGCAGAACGCGATCTTCGAGATGGTAACGACGGCGTTAGCCAACGTTAACTCCAGATGATGTTAGCGGAACCCATTAGCACACTGTAACGGTAATCCAACACGTCACTAGCCCGAACGCTCGCCATTCCGTCAGGTGCAATGAACCTGTTGCCCGCCTGCCTGTTGTTAATGCTGTTCGCCCATCGCCCCACCCTTCCAAGTTACGTACATCTCTTTCTTGCCCATAATATAGAAGCTTCGCATTTATTTCACTCGCGCATACGTGGTACATAGACATGACGCACACGGCCAAGGTTCCACAGGTGACTTTTGCCACAAATATGCGCATCGCAAATTGGTCACTGTCACACTTGGATACTATTTTGTATATGTTAAATGTGTGTAATTGTGTGCGTGGATGATTTGTGTGAATGCGCACGTTTGAGTGTATGTGTGTTGGATTCTCTGATTTCTGGGGGTGGAACGGGGGCGGTTCCATTTGAGATTCGCTCGTTGTGTGGTTTGCCCATGTTTGCGGTGTCGTTTCATCCTTCTCTTCTGACGATCCATTTTCAGGGCACTTTTCGAAACACCCACTACGCATTTCCATAAACAAACGTCTATATAGGTCAAACGGACGCCCCGGATGAGCGTTGAAAACATGCGCGCGCCTTATGCGTAGTTTGAAGAATTGGCTGTTACGATTTACCGTTTGTTGGACATTATTGTCTCGAATTGGAATTTTAAATCTGTTCGTTGTATTCTTTTCACTATTCGAAATAAATGCTATAATTTGACTATTAAAAAAAAATTTCTTTTAAAAATTAGGTATTTATTAAATCGCTTATTTCTTTTAAGATTATAATATACAGCTATGTTAGTATGTTTTGGTCTACATTACTACTGAATTTTAAAGAAAGTGAATAAGATATACCAGGTGTACTGGAAACTCATTACCGGTTTTTCCATAAAAAAAAGTACATAATTTTCAAGAAAATGGAAAAATTTATTTATTCAAAGTATTGACCATTTGATTCTATATCTTTCAGGCAATTTAGGGATGCCATTCCAAAAGAACTCTTTGTCCATTGAGCAAAACCATTCATCCAGCCATTCGAAATTGGCGAAGAACTCCTCTGCAAACACGTGACCCATTTATGCGAAAAGGTGATGGGACTGGGCAAGATCTGAAGAGTACGGTGGGATATTATGTCCCATCCAAGAGCTTTCAACGCTTCTTTGACCAGTTTTGCTGTGTGAAACGGCGTATTGTAGTGCTGTAAAATCACTTTATTGTACCTTCCGGCCCATTTTGAACGTTTTTCTATCAATGCATGATTCAAATTGATAATTTGTTGTCGGTAGCTATCAGTATTAACTGTTTCACCAGGTTGCAACAGTTCATAATACACCACGTCACTCTGGTCCTATCAAACATTAAAACGATTTAGTCTTGGAGTCGATGGGCCGGCTTCGCCAGGTGATAACGTTGGTTTTTTGCGCATAGGGTTTTCGAAATAAATCCATTTTTATCACCCGTCACTATTCGATGCAGGAATGACTTCCGATCATACCTTTGTAGCAGCATTTCATAGGCGATTTTGTCAATTTTCCATTTGCCTGCCATTCAATTGATGTGGCACTCATTTTCCCATCTTTTGGATTTATCCCATTGCTCGTAATCGGTCGCTAATCGTTTCTCGGGCTACGTTTAACGCTTCTGCCAATTGTTTTTGAGTTTGGGTTGGGTCTTCGTCCAATAATTACTGCAGTTTCACGTCTTCAAACTTTTTCGGTATACCAGAACGTTCTTTGCTTTATACATCGAAATCACCACCTTTGATTTGTCGGAACCACGCCTCACATGTTTTTGTGGTTGGAGCATGCTCACCGGAAGTTTCTACCAGCAAACAGTGACTTTCAGCACTTCTTTATTTTGATTAAATAAGAAAAGTAATGTATGCCGCAAATTCTCTTTTTCAGGCACGAAACTCGACATTTTCAAAGAAGTATAAATCTATGACAGTGTGACTTTCGCAAAATATAACATAGATGGCTTTGAAGCTTGACATCAGTAGAATGAAATGACATATGTATCAAACCATAACATTGCATACTTAAGCCTAGCGACATCTGTTAGAAAAACCGGTAGTGACTTTCCGGTACACGTGGTATATTTAAATTTAGGAACAGAAATGAGATTTTTTGACTTAGCAAAACTATATTTAAGGTAAATTATGATGGAGACTGTAGGCGATTACATTAATCAATTAAGGTTAATATAATCCCTTTCCACAATAATTTTCGAATTCTATATACGTAATTTGACAACCAAGTTGTCATCATCAGCAGATCATAACAATGGTTTTCGATGGTCTAATGCTGATATAGATTAAGACTAAGATTATGGTATGGTATGGTAGATTATGGTGGTAGACTACGTTGACCATGAGAACTATTTCATTAAATTTCGTCCCTACCCCAAAGAATTTATTTAAATGATTGCCAGAATCACTATGTATTTAAATATAAGCAATTCTGCCCAATAAATAGTGAATTTCACAAATAAAACCAAAAGTTACTTGTATACTGCAAACAGAATCAAATACAAGAAATTTCAATGATCGTATAGCCGACGAACCTGTCCTTAACATCAAATTTATGTAGCTTTGTTGAATATTCATGTATTTAAACGTTTCCTACAGTTAATTATGGTTCTTTTTCCACCGACAATATGGACATTGGCGGTTTACCACAGTAGGTACACTCAGACACGTGCCCATACTTTTCTAACCAAGAAATATAAATGGTAATATTTAATTAAATAAATAATGAAGTTTAATTTAATTTAGGCTTAAATTCTTTACATGTCGTTTTTCCTTGCTCCTATTAAAAAATAACGACGAACTACGACGGAAACTAAAAAAGGTTTTTACTTAACAATGAAATAAAATACCTACGACTTCTTTGATGGCTTTATTTTTCTATATAATCTCCCCTAACTTAAACACACTCACGACACCAATCCTAGAACGACTTTATTCCATAAGAAAAGAATTATTTCGGTTGACCTTCAGCATAGATGTCAAACTACTCTTTCAATTGTATGCAGTATCTGATTACTAAATTATCCCAGGTCTCAGATATGATGGATAATAAATTTTAAATAGATATTATTGTAAATGTTTTTTTTTTTTGGAGGCGGCGAATTTTAAATTGAAATAAAACACAGAAAAATGTTTTTAATATCCATGAAATTGGCTTTGTTTAAAAGATAACTTTGTGGTATTAATGTTTGCATATGATTTTGGGCATGAGGCCTCCCATGAGGGACTCTTCACAATAAATCAGGCTGGTTTTCGGCAATAACGCGTCCAATGTTGGCTTCTAGATTATCAATTGTTTCAAGCTTATCTGTGTAGATATGCGACTATACGTATCCCTAGATATAATGATATTCCTAGATATAATGATATATAAAAAGTTTTCATCGTTTGATAAGAAATCACGCAAGGACGAATAGTAGGACCAACTTCCTTATTTGTCGTTTTCATTGTATATACAAATGCGGAAATTTTTGATACAATTTCCCGCTTTCACGTGAGACTCGATTTGACAATTTCCAGTAAGGCGGATTGGCATTATAGTTACTAGATAACAAAGAATTTTGAGCTTCGAATCTATGAATGTGCTAGTGCAGTAGGTTACTAATTCCTCTGTGTTTTAGTGGTTATGGTACCAGTCTCAAATACTGAGATCTTGAGTTTGAGTCCATTTCTATATAAAGGGTATTTCAAATTGCGCGGTTTTTTTTTTAAGAATAAGTAAAATATAGATGGCGCACTGAATTTGTCTAGGTATGTGGGCATTTAAAAAGTGTGATGTATGACATTCATAAAAATGGCTTCGTACACAGTACAACAACGTGTTCAAATTGTTAAATTATTTTATGAAAATCAGCATTCTGTGAAAAGAGTTTTTAGAAAATTACGTGAATTTTATAATTTACATAATCGTCCATCTGGAAGCACTATTGGTCGAATTATTAAAAAAATTCAAGAGATCGGTTACGTAGAAGACCAGAAAAGTGAAAAATGCAGTCGTAGTGGTCGTTCACAAGAAAATATTGGTTTGGTTCATGAAAGTGTTGCCGAAGATCCTGAAATGTTCATTAGTCGACGTTCACAACAACTTGGACTTAGTGGATCGACAACATGGCGTATTTTACACAAGGATTTAGCTCTGAAGGCATATAAGGTTTAAATAACACAGGAACTGAAGCCATTAGATCATTTAAAACGTCGTTCATTTGTCGATGTCATCAATGTACAACTAGCTGATTTTTCTCAAAAAATAATGTTTTCCGATGAGGCACATTTTGAGCTTGGTGGCTATGTCAATAAACAAAATTGCTATATCTGGGGTGGGGAAAATCCACGAATTATTCATGAGAAACCTATGCATCCTAAACGAGTCACTGCTTGGTGTGCATTATGATCAGGTGGTGTAATTGGACCTCACTTCTTTGAAAATGCTGCTGGTGAAGCTGTAACTGTCAATGGTGGTCGATATCGTCGGACGATAAGCGATTTTTTGTGTCCTGTATTAATGAATATTGATCTAGTGGATATGTGGTTTCAACGGAATGGCGCTACACCTCACTTTGCACACGAATTAATTGATTGAGAGAAAAATTTCCTGGACGCGTAATCTCAAGAAACGGTGATGTTAATTAGCCACCAAGATCATGTGATTTGACACCGTTAGACTATTTTCTTTGGGGTTATGTGAAAATTATGTGTTTTATTTATTCTTTAAAAAAACCGCGAAATTTGAAACATCCTTTAATTTTAAGTTGAACTGCAGTTGGCATTAGGTGAAAAGTTATAAACAAATATATAATTTCACAAAAATAATATTGTTAACCAACAATATTGCTTTGAATTTTCATTCTTTATCAAGAGCGAAATTTTTACTGTAAAATTTTACTTTGTTACAATAAAGTTCTTTGTGAAATTATGTCAAGTATTTAATCTTTATCGTTTGCTTATAAATTTTATATTAAAAATATTAGAGAAAATAATAAGTTTATTATAAATTTTTCATCATTAATTTCTTTTCGCAATATTTTGTTGAATCACTTCCGCAAGACCATTCATCCTGTATATATATAATCACTGCGTGTATATAAGAATTTCCTACGATTAGATGACTCATTCTCGTATTCTCTCTGGTAAGCAGGAAAACGTTATTTTGTCAGAAGACTGTGAACATCACCAGAAGGTTATTTTCCTCGGTAATCTGAAGAATACAAAATCGTAAATGTTCTTTATTAGCCTCTGTATCCAATGAATATTTTTTGCCAATCTTTTATTAGCTATACGCTCATTAAAAAATAATTATAAAACATAAAAGTATCTGCGCAGTTATGCCGTTAATACAAAGTTATTTTTAAGTTAACTATAAAAAAAATTGAAAATATATTTTATTAATATGCGCTGAAAATTATAGTCTTTATTTCTAAGCAAACAGTAAAGTTTTGATTGCTGTCACATAACAATTTACGGCGGAAATTCTTCGGTAATAAGTTGAATTATACTTTAATATAATTGTTCGGTTTTATGAAGTTTATAGATAATATCAAATAATCCAGGGTGCCAAAGTAAAAAATATTCTTATTAGTTATTTACAATTGATTAGAATATCCCTAGTTGATATAACAGCATTTTTGTTTATTCTATAAAGTACTACGCCTGAAAACACGTTTGCAAACGAAAAAAATCAATATTTTAAATGTGAAAAATGTAACAGTAGTCGGTATGATAATTATTATGAATGTTTGACATTTTTAGAACGTATTCATTTGTTATGTATGAGGTTGTTAATTGCGTAGCAATATTTTTTTCAACGTCAGCAACGTGCGTTAGAACCTATATGTGAGTGATATACGGTAGGTTATAGAAAAGACAACGCAGTTAAATTTAGAAACAAAAACAATATTTCCAATTAGTAATAAAGGTAAATTGATCTTATAAAAATACACGCCTCCCATGATATGCTTAGCACAGTTTAAGGATATGTTACTCAAGCAATTTTAAGTTAAAAATGTCTAAAGAGCATATTCCCAAAACACTATCGTAACTGAGCTACACAGTCGGTCGCAGAACTTTTTTAAAATAAAAACAAAAGCTTACTATTTTGGTAGAATTCGACTTCAATACAACGTTTTGCACGGTAATTAACATGAATGAATGAATGAATTTTTAAGTTCGTCTTTAGAGATGTTCTTCAAGATTGCTGTCGACGCCTTTTTAATGTCTTCGACGTCGGTATAATGTTGTCCTTTCAGCAAATGTAGTTTGAAGAACAGATAGAAATCACAGTGGCCCAAATCCGGTGAATACGGTGAATGGTTGATGGTTAAAATGCCATTTGTAGTTAGAAACTCAGTAATAAGTGTTGGGCAACGAGATGGTGCATTATCATGTAGCAAACACCAGCTACCATTTTCCCAATATCGAGAGTGCGCACGACGAACACGCGCCAAAAGACGCTTCATAACAGTAAGATAATATACTGTACTTAACTGTTTGACTGTTTGCGAATCGTAAAAACAAATCAAAATTGTCTTCTCTTTTGAGTTCTCCAAACGGCATTTTTTCAGTCTTTCTTCGCTTGGATACTTCCATTCAGAGCTTTGACTCTTGATTTCTGGTCAATGTGAAAACACAACGTCTTATCGCTAGTTACAATAGAACACCAGAAGTTTTCGTACTTTTTTGAGTCTTTAATCAAGTCTGTACAATGTTGAATTCAGTTAGTTTGTATGGCACAAACTTTGTACAAATCCTTCTCAGTTCCAAATGCTGTGTTAAAATGCGATGAATTGAATTTTTGGAAACATTTAATTCCATTTCCACGTATCACAATAAGGATTTTACCTCATTTCTTACAAATTCACGCGCAAGTTCGATGTTATTTTCTTGTCCATCTGCCAGGCAATTTATGGATGCCATCATAAAAAAAACTGTTTGTCCTTTAAGCAAAACCATTCATCTAGCCATTTTCTAACTTCTTCAAAACTGAGGAGGTGCCGCTCTGCAAGCACGTGTCCCACTGATGCGAGGAGGTGATAATCGGAGATTATCACCTCCTCGGTCTGGAGAGTACGACTGATGTAATATTATATCCCATCCAAGTGCTTTCAACGCTTCTTTGACCAGTTTTATTGTATGAGACGACACGTTATCATGTTGTAAAGTCACTTTACTGTATCTTCGGGCCCATTCTGAACGTTTTACTATCAATGCATGATTCAAATTGATAATTTGTTGTAGGTAGCGACTAGTATTAACTGTTTCACCAGGTTTCAATAGTTCATAATACACCACAGTCCCACTGGTCCCACCAAACACAGAGCCTTGTCGTGGGACCAAAACAATTTGGCCTTGGAATCGATGGGCCGGCTTGGCCAGATGTTAACCATAACTTTTTGCACTTGGGGCTTTCATCGCCCGTCACCATTCGATGCAGAAATGACTTTCGATCATACCTTTGAAGCAGCATTTCACAGACGATTTTTCGATTTTCCATTTTCTTGTCATTCATCTGATGTGGCACCTATTTTCCCATCTCTTGGATTTTTCCTATTATACGAAATCAGTCTCTAAACATTTCTCGGGACACATTTAACGCTTTTTCCAATTGTTTTTGAGTTTGGGTTGGGTCTTCACCCATGACTCCTGCAGTTTCGTTTCTTCGAACTTTTTCGGTCTACCAGAACGATGTGCAAGACGAAGGTCTTGCACATCGATTTTACACCACTTTTGAATTGTCTAAACCACGCCTCGCATGTTTTTATGGTTGGAGCAGGCTCTCCGTAGGTTTCTACCAGCAAACGATGACTGTCGACGACTTTTTTTCCTTTGATTAAATAAGAAACGTAATGCGTACTGCAAATGGACTTTTTCAGGCACGAAACTCGACATTAAAGAGGTCTAAATCTATGACAGTGTCGTTTTCGTTAACATGCATAGTTTTGAAGCTTGGTGCCAGTAAAATAAATTGACATATGTGCCAAATTATTACATTTCGCACTTAAGCCTAGCGACATCTGTTAGAAAAACCGGTAACAACTTTCCGGTACACCTAGTACAATTGAATAAAATACTATAAGATAATTGTTCATTTCCATGAAGAAAAAACGAAATTACTTTCCGTACAATATATATTTTCCTTTCTTTTAAATTTTGTTATTAATTTATGTAATACAATTAATGAATTATTATTAACTTTTATAATGGACAAACTCATATTAAATAATTGATTGAATAAATTGTTTTGTTTGTCATAACTTTGTTTACCTTTTATAAAGTCGTATCAAAAACTTTTGTTTTAACTCAGTATTATTGCCATTGTTATTATTATATCATTATAAACTCTTAGGAAGTCGGTAAACAATGTGAAAATGTACTAGCTTTTTACGGTGTGTGTCATTAACAGTAAAATCTTAATCAGTTTTATTTTATGTGTTTGCTTATGTGCTTCGTGTCGCAGCATTTAGCAATCTATGTTTAGACCCTGGAGGAATGTGATTACGAAACGTTAATAATGAACCGTTTGAAAGTAGAATAGCCGTAGATGAAACCTAAAAATAAATTGTGTTATTAAATATTAGCAAAAAAAAAATATGAACTAAGCAGTAATGGCTTACATTTATGTTTATGTTCTTAAAAACTGTTAGGCCTTTACTATGAATTACTCTAGCTTACTTGTAGGACGCTAACTAGCCAGTATCTCAGAGAATTACGGAAGATTCTCTGTATTAAAAGATCTTGAAGGGGCGCCACAGTATTGAATTACCTAGAAGTCACTTGCTAGTACTGGAGCAATAGATCATGCCTCTGATATGATGATTGTACCGGGAAGTTTGTTATTTTTGGCAATATATTTAGCTTGACAGTTTGATTATCCGGTCGCTATTTCTATTGTTGTTAATGTAATTTTATACAAATATTGTGTCGAAAAACATTAATGAGTTGATAATACAAGACGGTCATGTGATATACCATGAGATCGAGGCATCTCTAGGTATTGGTAACACCAGCGTGTATAAGATCCTGCATGAATAATTAGCCATTAAGAAGCTATGTTCACGTTGGATACCACATAATTTGACAATCGTTCAAAAAAGGACCGCGTCGATTGGTGCCAGGGAGTGCACAAAAAATACAATGGCTGTGCTTCAAAGAACATTTATAAAGTCGTCACAGGTGATGAATCTTGGATCTGTGCGTATGAGCCCGATAGTAAACAGCAGTCGACTGTGTGGGTATTCCAAGATGAACCAAAATCAACAAAAGTTGTTCGCGCTAGAAGCACATCAAAACAAATTGTCGCCTGTTCTTTCGGAAAAACCTGTCACGTTGCAACCGTGCCTTTAGAGAGTTGTAGAACGGTAAATTCCGAATGATACACAACTATTTATTTGCCAAAAGTTCTTGAAGAAATAAGGAAAACAACGGCAGATCATTCTCCACCATGAATGCGACCTCTCACAGGTCGGTTCAAACAATTGAATATTTGATCGGGCAAGACATTGAATTAATGAGCCATCCACCGTACAGCCCTGATCTAGCACCCTGTGATTTCTTTTTATTCCCATACGTGAAGAATAAACTTTGTGTTCGATGGTTTTCTACGCCGGAAGAGGCAGTTGAAGCATTCAAAACTCATATTTTGGAGATACCGGCTTCACAGTGGCAACAATGCTTTTCGGATTGGTTTAAATGAATGCAAAAGTGTATTGATTTTCGAGGAGAATATTTTGAAAAGATATAAAAGTATTTTCGATAATAAAAAATTTTTTTTTGTTTGCTATTCCGGAAATGTAAACGGCTACCCTCGTCGAACTTATCAAAATAACTGGGAAATAAAATACCAAACAGTTAAACGACTGAAAATTAATTAAATGCATTCACTAAAGAAAATCACAATCTTCTTAAATGGCGTTAGCGTAATCACAAGGTAATAATTACTAATACAAAAGTGATTTTAAAATGAATCCCAAAACAGCTTATAATCCAAGGGAAAATTAGGCTCGTGAAAAAATAATATTATTGCGTAGTTGTACGGAACACTGATGTAAACGAATTTATAAGGCGAATACATTTTACACACGAACTGCTGATCAATTCTTACAAGAAAGCAATTAAAAGAATACAGTCCAATGTATGAAAATCTAACAGAAAGAGTCAGTAAGTAAACGAATAAAACATTATACTGATTCCGAAAGGGCCAAAATTGAACTAGTGGAGCATATGAGAATAGTCTTCTAAATTTAAAAAAATATAACCATACAGGGCCGTAATAAAATAATGCAATGATATTGCCAGGTGTAAAATAAGAAATTAAAGTGTAAACTATAATATCCACAAAAATTTTAACACCGGATTTCACATTGGTGTACACAAAATATGAACAAGATAATAAGCTATAATTAAAATCACTCTGATAAATACCTAAAATTAACAAATTGTAAAACGAAGCCGCAACAAGAGATCGACATAAGAGAGCTAGTACTGTTACTGAATTCGCCGTATTAAACTGGAAAATAACACGCAAATCCTCTTCATTACATATGCAATAGATTATTTACTTATCTATTAATTGTTTAAGCTAATAATTCTGTTTCAGTGAAGTTCAGTGGCCATTTCCTGTAACTTATCGTTGCACAATATTTACCATTGCAGTAAGTGGGTCGCGTTGGTCTATTCCACGAGAGTCACAATTAAAAAGAGAATTTATATGATTCGTCGATGTCCGGCCGTAACGGTAACCAATCATCAGGGAAATATGTTCTATACGCTGTTCTGAGAGTCTTTCTTCTGTGTTTTTCCAATCTGCGACGCCACTACACGCTTCGGAATTGGTCTGACCTATATACTCACTAGTTTATGTTGGCGATTGCCATTGGTTATTCCGAAAATTCACGACGAGTCAATAAAACTCGTTTCGAAAGAGTGTTTTGTTTTTCAATTTTGTATTTTGCAGATATTTTCTTGTTGTCATGTAATAAATTCTGCGCATTAACATATTGCTGTGTATTTTGAACAAAGCTACAGATAAACATACAATACGTAACAACGCTCAAATGTACAAAAAAATATGGTGCTGAACTAAAATTAGTAAATTTACACGAAATTTTAGACTAAAATTACAGGTTCATTATTCACTTACGTACATATGTACATACATTAATTCACTACGTAATATATTTAAAAATCTACACCACATTATAAAAAAGTCTAATTTGATTTTGAAAAGAATTATATACGAGGTATGGCAATTAATTAACGAGCCTGCGCTGCTTCCATCGCACAGCCGCCTCAAGCGAGGCTGTAATTGGAATATCATCAGCCTTGATACTTACCAAGCAATAACCCGTAGTTTCGTCTCTCTGTCTGCTTTAGTTTACTTTCGAGCTTTAATTGTAGAGGACACTGTTACTGTTGACATAAAAATCGAGCAGCGCATGAACCTGAAATTTCTTATCAAATTAGAAAGATCGCCAACAGAATGTTTACAAATGTTAAAAGAGGTGTTTGGTGATAATGTTACGCCACCGAAAGACGAGCGAAAGACGACAGAAAAAGGCACGAATGAGCAAGTCGAAATCGAAGGCAACGTTGATCACTTTTTTTGATATCCAGGACCGACTGGGTGCCTGAGACTCAAACTGTTAACCAGAAATACTACAAAGAAGTCCTAATCAAACTGAGAGTATGGAAGAAAAGACCGGATTTGTGGAAGAAAGACTCGTCGACTCTGCACAAAGACAACGCACTAGCTTACAATGCCCTATCTGTGAAACAGTTTTTAGCGAACAAGCATGATCATCCTCCGTATTCTCCAGACCTCGCACCATGTGCGCACCGTTCCCAAAAATGAAAAATGCATTAAAGGGGACACATTTTTAGTCTGTTGAACTACAGTATTGTTTTGAAAAAAGAAAGACACGTAAACAGCTGTGTATAGATAAGGGAGGAGAGTATGTTGAAGCAGATAAAAGTTAAATATAGGTTTATTTGCTATAACATTTCTCACACCAGTCTCGTTATTTAATTGCCACACCTCGTACATTATCATGTAATTATTAGTTAGACTTCTGCAGGATAAGTATTATTATTATTATTATTATTATTTAGATGGTAAGTAAACTCATTCCACATTCAATGAACAATGGATTGCATCACTGAGTTCACTGCAGTTATGATACTGTCATTCAAACGCATAAGAATAGAAGGTACATAAACTGTATCTTTCACAAATTTCCACAAGAAAAAATCGAAAGGGGTGAGATCAAAAGACTTCGATGGTCAGAACTGAAGTTACGGATCTTCATTCCCCATGCGACATATCCATCGTTGTCGCTACGTGCAACACTAAATTCTCTTTTAAACGAAAATGACAAAATTCAGAGATAACTAGCATATAATGTGAAAAGTTCAGTCAAATGAAATTGTATCAATCTTTTTGAGCCACACTGTATATTATTTCTATATATTCTAGTTTATCTTAGATATATACTGCAATTATATCACGTCATCGACATTCACATTTGCATGACAATGCTTTTCAAGAACACAATGATAGATCTCCAACTAAATCATTTTATTGCCATCTGCATCACGTTTCAATTTTCGCAATCGCGATCGCAGCAAATATCAGAAATGTTGCTCGGTTCCCTATTGAATTATTACACTTCTGTAGAGTTCGAATGAGGGGCATAACATCAGGCTATTAGGAAAAAGCACGAGCTTCTTGCTGGGTTAATTGCGAGGCTAAAAATAACAGTTCTCTATTGCGTTTACTGTAGCGTGAAGGTTTTAATTTTTGTTTCGTTGTCGCGGACTTAGGTTACTTCCTGGTTTGCACTTTGTGTCAATTACAAGCGCATGCTACTTTTATGCATGCAGGTAATGTATAGTAGTACAGTGGTGTGGTGGACAAGCCAAGGTTCTTTCTTGATTAGTATGTGTCTGATTTTCAATTGCATAAGAACTTAATATTCATAGTATAAATGTAATGCCTACATTAGAAGGTGTTATGCAAGTATTATAGTTTTCATAAATTAGAAATAGATATGAAAGGCAGGTTGTAATGATTGTTAGATAACTAATAACTGTTAAGGAAGAAATGTATTTACGTCTAACAATACTATATACTTGTTAAACAATCACTGAAATAGGAATATTTTTACATCATTTTTTTATAAAAGGACATTACTGAATGTTACAAGAATTAATGAAGAAATGTGTTGAGAAAATGTCGCCCATTGTAATTAATTCTTTTTACATTATGTACACAGTCTGTCGCAGAGAAAATTGAACTTCTTTAAAATAGTGATCCTTAGTGGCGCCATCTATTTAAAAAAATATGCATCGGTAAGGTAGATCTTTCACCAATGTTATGTCAAAATAGCTGTTACATTTGCATCATTAGAAGCAAAGAAATTGCGTATAAAGTAACAGTGCGTATTTGGCATTGGTCGAAAAATGAATTTTGAAGAAAGAGAAAATATCAAATTCTATTTTAAATTCGGTAAATCGCTTATTGAAACGGTTAATTTCGTAAAACAAGTATATGGTGATGTGTGTTTATCTCGTACGAGTGTGAATGGAACATAAATGACGACGAACATCCAGTGCAAAAAAAAATTAAGTTACGGAAAGTAACATCGAACTTGTGCGTGAATTTATCAGAAATGAGCCGAAATCTTCATTGCGATACGTGGGAATTGAATTAAATATTACCAAAGATTCAGTTCATCGCATTTTGACACAGAATTTGGGACTGAGAAAGATTTGGGCAAGGTTTGTACCACATAAGCTAACTGGATTGAAGATTGTACAGACTTGATTAAAGACTCAAAAAAGGACGAAAGCTTCAGGTATTCTATTGTAACTGGCGATGAGACGTGGTGCTTTCAATATGATTCAGAGACAAGCATCATAGTTCAGAATGGAAGCATCCAAGCGAAGAAAGATTTTAAAAAAAATGTTTGGAGAAGTCAAAATCAAAATGTTGATTTGTTTTTATGTTCGAAAGGCATAGTGTGCAAAGTGTTTGTACCAACTAGTCAAACAGTCAATGCTATATATTATCTTGATGTTATGAAACGTCTTTTGCCGCGTATTCGTCGTGTGCGCCCTCAATATCATGAAAATGGTAGCTGGCGTTTGTTACATGATAAGGCACCATCTTATCGCTCGGCGCTTATCACTGATTTTCTAATTACAAATGGCATTTTAATCATCAACCATCCACAGTATTCGCCGAATTTAGCCCCCTGTGGTTTCTATCTATTCTTCAAACTATATTTGTTGATGATAGGACAGCGTTATGCCAACGTCGAAGCCATTAAAAAGGCACCGACAGCGATCTTGAACGACATCCCTAATGATGAACTTGAAAATTCATTCGACATGTTAATTAACCGTGCAAAGCGTTGTATTGAAGCCGAAGGCGACTACTTTGAATAAAATAAATGAATTTTACCAAAATAGTAAGCTTTTGTTTTTTTTTAAAGTTCGGTTTTCCCTGCGACACTTTAATTCCATCCTATTTTTCCAAAATTAAAATTTACGTACCTTAGAAACTGATTATACATAGAATTAATTCAGAAGATAGTTACAGCATCTCAGGTGTTTAAAACTGTTATCTTATTCCATAATACGTCTACTGAAACGTGAAAATTTATAAAATAAACGTGCCACTTAAACCAGGAAATGGTATTTAAAATTGATGACAGTTGCAAGAGTCTACAAGTGTTAATTATAGATATTAGGAAAGCGGTAAGATATGGAAACATATATCGAACGTACATTAGCTTATAATATGCATATATAAATATTATTCTTTAAAAAGTCGATATATAGGAAACACAGCCAAGGTTTCTGAAGTTTATATGTCAGTAGTAAGTGAATGTATTTCTTCAATAAATAATTAAGCATATTTTTGCAGTTATTGTTTTTAATATTTATTCTAGAAATGTAAAATTATTATACGAAAACAATTATCAGTTACTTTATACTTTGCAGATGTTTTAAATATACTGCAGCAATTAAATTTTTAAATCCTATACTAAAAATTATAAGGCGAAACATAATAATAAACAGCGCTTATAAACATTGCTGCTAAAACTAGTGAACTGTGTTCTGAAATTTAATTTATATTTAAGGTAATTCAAACAAAAGCCACTCTTGTATCTATACTTTTTACCAAAAGAATTTAAAAAAATAACAACAGATTGAATATACTATTCTTACAATTACATCTACCCAAAGTTTCTATCTAATTTGACCTACCTGGCAACGTTTTTACATTTAATTTACCTAAAAAGAGCTCTTCCAATAGAAATTAATCAAGAAAAGGATTAAGATGCTATTTGGTAAGAGAGAGTATCTTACAAGAATTGACACAAAAAGCAGTAGAAGTGAGTATATAACGCAATACTGAGACTCGAATATTTTTCAGACCAGTGAAAAGTAGTCGTAAAGTAGTAGTTTTGTTTGGTTTTCGTATCATAATAATGTATATGATACGAAAACCAAACAAAACTCCTTAAGAAATAATCTACATTATAGTTCGTCTCAATTTATTTTAATTTGACTTTGATAACTCCTGGTGCAAAACAAACACCCGCACGACGACGAAACGCAACTCCGTGAGAGTGTGCAGAAGAATCTGAGGCAGTCGATTTCGTGTCGCTCACAAGAGCTCGGCCTTTCGCAGACCACAACTTGGCGAATTTTGCATCGTAACTTGGGCCTTACCCGTACAAAATTCAAGTGACCCAGGAGCTGAAGGTAAACGACCATAGACAACGACGTGTGTTCCCTGAATAGGTCCTGGAGCAGTTAGAAACTGATCCTAATTTTCATCAAAAAATCTTCAGCGATGAGGCCCATTTCTGGATGAATGGGTACGTCAACAAACAAAATTGTCGAATTCGGGACGATGCTAATCCACATGGGATCCAAGAGCGTCCAATCCATTCCGAAAAAATCACTGTTTGGCGGCGTCATCGGTTCATATTTCTTTGAGAACGACGTTGGCCAGGCCATCATCGTCAACGGCGAGCGCTATAGATCGATGATTACCAATTTCTTTTGGCCCAAACTGGATGATATGGATACCAACGATATGTGATTTCAACAGGACGGCGCTACATGCCACACAGCTCATGTCACATTGGACATTCTGCACGAGCGATTTGAAGGCACGGTTATCTCACGTAGAAGTGATGCGAACTGGCCACCGAGATCATGCGATTTGGCCCAGTTAGACTTTTTCTTGTGAGATTTTCTCAAGTTGCAGCTCTATGGAAGTAAGCCACAATTCACAGCGGCCCTCAAAGCCAACATAACCCATACCATCAGTCAAATTTAGCCTGATTTATACGCGAGTCAGAAAAAATTGGATATTTCGGATGCGCGCCATCCAGCTAAGTCGCGGCGGACATTTGCACGATGTTATATTCCATACATAATGCCATTGATTGGCTTTTCAAACAAATAAAAAATTTCGATGATATCTCAGACACACTTTGTTTTATTTAAATTTAAAGACAGATTTGTGTGTGCTGGTGGGCAGGTGCTGATACTCCAGGATAGCGTCAGATTCCTGGGAGTATATATGGACAAACAGCTTACATGGGACAAACATATTGACTTTGTGTGTTCAAAATTGAATAGTACGTACTACGCCATACTACGTTTAAAATCATCTCTGCCGGTGCGGGGTCTCATGAATGTCTATTATTCATTGGTGTACTCGGTGTTGTCGTATAATACTGCTTTGTGGGGTAATTCTGTATCTTACCGTAGAGTTTTTATTTTGAAAAAGCGTATATTGCGTCTAATTTTTAATCTTAAAGCTGACGAGTCTTGCAGGGCAGTATTTGTTGAGAATGACATTTTGACTTTCCCTTGCATCTACATGTATAGATGCATTCAGTTCGTGAGAGGTCGTCTTGACGGGCGGGGTGAGGCGCCACACAGGTATCCGACACGAGGTGCAAGTGTGCTCCATAAAGAGAGTCATACATTAACATGCTTCGAAAAATCACCAACCTATGCCAGCCAGAATGTATACAATAAGTTACCGCCGAAATTAAAGCAGGCGAATAGCATGAATTATAGGCAAATTGTGAAGTCATTTTTAATAGCTAGGTGTTACTATTCTGTAAATGAGTATTTGACGGATTGAGCTGGACTACATTGCTTGTTCGTCTCGTGTTGGTTCGACTTGCTTGTTTGTCGATTGCTGTGATGGTGCTTATCGATATGTTTTTATTTGTTTGTTTCTTTGTACTATGTTTAAATTTCTCTATGTATGACGTTTCATATACACGGATGTGTCTTGTGTGAATAAAGATATATTATTATTATTATTATTATTATTATTATTATTATGTATGTACATTTATGTATTTTAACATATTAAGAACTAATACTTATATAAATTTGTGTTTAATTTATATATATATATATATATATATATATATATATATATATATATTAAAAATAATTTCATGAATATTAAAAAATACACCCCTGCGCATCTACGTCTCAGGCTACCTGAATCTCATTTGCATTATCGTTTGATTATCGTACTTTTATACCAGGAGATGCGAAAGACAAATTAAAATAAATCGAAACGAATACAAGATAAGTATTCTCATCAAACATAATATTTTTAAATTTGAGACTCTTTTATGTAACATTTTATAAACCATTAAAGGCTGAGCTGGGGTTGTTTGGAAAACTAGAGCTATACCGTCCAGTCATTAACAATATTCAACTAAATAAAATGATCGATTTAACTTAACAATGATTAAATTCAACAAGGTTAAATAAATATATTTTTGAAAAGAAATATATTACAAATTTCTTTATTATTTCTATTTTTATTTTGTATTATATTCTATATATATTTTACATTATTACTACTGCAAATTAATTAAAAATTTTCATCGTTGGTACAGGAACGGGATTCGAACCTGTATCTATCGTCCTCTTTATTCAATTGCTTTAAGTCTTAAATCTTTTAGTATGCCATAATTACATTATGGAACAAATTTAATTATTTTAATGCGCAGTCAGCGATTTAATTTTCTTTATTATAGTTTACTTCTGTATTTTATTTACAAAATTTAATAAGTCTATCTTCTTCATTGGAAGATAGCCTTTATCAAGGAACACAGCAGTTTTATACCAGGTCGCGAGTCGAAATTATGATACCTTCAAGTTTAATGAAATCGCTTCTTACTCTAATATTCTGAAAAAAAAATAGAAAAAGCCTAGAATAAATTTAAATTCTTTTCTCGTAACATTGCGAAATTTTCGCTTGGGGATTCACAGTGTCCAATATCTACAATTTAGTACATTACAAAATTTACAATTCTTGGTTTAGAAACAATTATTATTGGGAAAAATCATCTAATTTGTATTGAAATTCACGGAGAATTTTTTTTTTGATTCCTCCATCTATTACAAAAATGCATTTCCAAAAATTCCCATTTTCCTAAAAATAATAATTAGAGAATATTAGAAGTATCATAGCCTACTTATAAATAGAAAAAATTGATGTAAACGGGTTTCTTTACCAACACTATTCCAAGAAATTATTCATACCCATAATTTATTATTTATGGTAACTCTATTTCTTTTAATATTTTAAAAGAATAACAGCGTTATAGAAACAATAATATTCCGCTGATGTTATAATACAGGAGTGGAATTCGAAGAGAACGTTGTGAGAAGGTATGAGAACTAATTAAAGAGAGATGTTAAAGAAAGAAAGGTGTGTCTCTACAGAAAAAGAGAGAAGATCATCAATTAGTGAATTCCTATGGACCAATTATGCATATGAAAACAGTATTTGAAATTGAAAATAGTTCGTCACAACATAATAAAGTAACGGTAATTTCCAGAGTTTTTCCTTTTTTTTTTCTGTTATGTTGAATATATATTTATGTAAACAATTTGTATTCTAGTTTATATAAATTTATTCCAGTAAAAAGGTACAGGCGTAGGAGAAATACAGGTGCTTGCTTATCATTGTATGAGGTTCGCGAAGACATTACGCAACAGCCTTCACAAATACTCGTTGAGGAATGCAGAAAAATGATATACGGAACAAACGCTTGTTTGCGTAATATTATACATATCCAGCGGTAAACGGTTATAAGTTGCCTACCATACCAAACCTTATTTTCCGCACGTAATATGTAATATATACATACATAACGCAGGACATACTTGCATATATAATCCCCAAGTTATGATCTACTTTCAGTTATAGGTCAAGTTATATAAGAAAGAATAATGGTGTTTAAAATGTAGTAATTCATTTTTTACCCATGCTATTTCGTAATAATAAGTGTTAACACATCGTAATGCTTATTTATATGCAACATATTTCCTATTGCAACTACATTTCAGTAAAAACTCGACTCTGTAAGCACTACAAACATGACACATTTATCTTTAATAATATGCTTCAGTCAACTACTCAGTGATCGAACATCTAAAGTATATTCTACAATTCAAAGGAGAGAACTTCAAAAATGACGTTTCTTATCGTTTCCTATGAATAACGTAATGTCTCCAATGTTGGTGATATCTGATCACATCAGTTTTTTCTATGAAATATTCAATGATCAAAACTCGAAAATATATTCTAATATGAAAAGAAGAAATTGTAAAGAACGAGGGTTCGATCTCTAATATGGCTAGAAGAAAATGAAAATAACATTTCTATGTATTCCTTCGAATGGTATAAATCATCTTAGGTGTTTTTTTTAGAACCCACATCAACTTTTTTCCGAAATGAAAAAAGGATTCACATTTAATAGCACGATCTAGTCAAATGGTCGATAGTCGAAAATCCAAAATATATTTCATTATGAAAAGAAGAAAATGGAAAGAACGACCTTTCTATTTCTACTTTTGCAAAACATAATTCAAAAATCCGAAATATATTCTAATATGGAAAGAAGAAAATGTAAATAATGGGATTTCGATCTCTTCTTTTGAAAAAGTAATTCCTCCTAGGTTGTCGACATCTAGACCCGATATTAGTTTTCTTTCCAAAATAACAAAAACCATTTAAATTTAATAAAATGTTTTAGTCAACTACTCAATGGTTACAAATCGAAAATATATTCTAGTATGAAAAGAAGAAAATGAAAAGAACGACGTTTCTAATTCTTCCTTTGAAAAACATAATTCAAAAATGCGAAATATATTCTAATATGGAAAGAAGAAAATGAAAAGAACGACACTTCAATTTTTCCTTTTGAAAACCGCAATCCTCCTAGGTTGTTGATGTCTAGATCCCATATCAATTTTTTTCCAAAAGAACAGAAAGCATGTAAATTTAATAACATCTTCTGAATAGAAGAGTCTAGTGAGGAATAAATAAAACACTAAGAAATAAATAAAACACTTTGTTTAAAGTTCACCCTATATTATATATTTACTACGACTAGTTTCTTTTCTTAACGAATATCTTTATGGATACATTAGCAAATACTTTTTCAAGCCATTATTTATCAAATAAACACATTATATTTTGCTTTAGATACGTAGAGGATAAAATAGTGAGGGTCTTCGGTACTGATAGACAACTCAAGTCATATTCAAACTTTTTGAATTCTGTACATCGTTTAATCAAGTTTACCAAAATGTACAAGAAACCCACAGACACAGATGCCACTATACCCATAAATTCGTATCATCCACTATCTCAAAAACTAGCAGCTTACACTTCCATGATCCATAGAGTATTCCCAATATCCCTGATTGAAAACGACAAACAGAATAAAATATTAAAGTTATAGCGAAAAATAATAATTTCCTAGAAAAATTTATTAATATTAAAGTATAATCAATAAAAGAGAACATAACCTGCATATAAGCAAAAAACTTTCAAAAACACCTTATTTTGAGACTCTATCCAAAAAAGTAGCAATGTTCCTTAATGAAAATCTGAGTAGCGATACAGTTTTCAAAACAGATATTACTTTAGGCAAAATATTATTTAACGCAAAAGATAGAACTGATCTTATGGAGAAGTGTGTTCATAAACTTCAATGCCCAAAATGTAATAGTGCGTGACCAATCAGAGCGAACATTCAAAATAGAACAAAAGAACATCTACGATGCCTAAAATACCAAAGAAATGATTCTAGCTGCAGTAAACATTTAATAGGAACGAACCATAATACACACGAAGATTTTAAACTGAAAAATCCTTCGCATATGTGGCAAAAGCCTGAAACTAAATTTTTTGGAATGCATGGAGATTAATAGTATAAAAAACTCAACTCTGTTATACTTCTTTTTCGCATCTTTTAAATTTATCTGAATTCTTAGCAGTCATTATTTCTATTTTAACCTCTTTCTCAATTGCATCTAATAGTTTTATTTCTTCATAATGTTTCCCTGTTATTTCTATTTATGGAAATTTTAAAGGACAAATAATCGTAGGTACGTGTATTTCGCCTCTACCCCTTTCTTGTGAGCGGATTTAATTATTGCTTTTCGTTTTCCTATATAAAGCAGATTGTAACCTGTATTGTACTTGCTCGCCAATGTCCTAACAGACGAAACTTGTGGCAGTTAATACATAATATATTGTGAAATTTAGACAGTGTTTTATTTATTCCTAAACCTAAAAGAATTTCACAAAGTAACAACCTCAACAATGACTTATTTAAAAGAGTCTAGATTTGTACCAATTGTAAGTGATGTAGTTTTATCTATTCAATAAGTACGACCTCATGAACTCGATCAGAAAATTGCAAAATCCAAAGGATGACAGCTTCTGCAAAAGTAAAATGTTACCAATGGTTCAATGGTATCGAACACAAGTAGGTATAAATCCAGCTCGGCTACATCATCTAAAGTTTCAGCTATATCTTGAATTATGCAGCCTATTTGTTAAAGAAAGTTAAAGTAGAAAGGTTCTTTATAAACTCATGTTATGTTGAAGAAATGAAGGGCAGATGATTTCAGAGAGGATGGACTAAAAAACTTTTGCTACAGAAATTATGATATTATTGGCCTATAATAAGCAATATCACAGTAATTTCTGGAAATTTTCCAAGCTCGTGGGAATGACGATAACTCTAAAAAAGACAAAAAGTTCTTTAGATCATTACAAATATCGTCATGGCACGTTGTGGGCGTAATTTGTATACGCATTTGGTAAAAATACAAATTATAATTCTTCTGTATATATCGCTTCAAATTAAATTGTGAAAATTTACAAATTCATTCATTCAAATTCATTGAAATAGTTATAGTCAAGGTTGCTACCAAACCAGAAACTATAATTCGTAATTGTCACAACCTTTGGAATTTTATGCTTTGTGAATAATGGTCCACGTTGGTCACAATAAAAACTTTTTTTTTAATATCTCTAATTCCCCATATTAAATATAATTGCGGTTTCTATTCTGGCCACTATGTGATTCATCATATACTGCGAAGATTTAAGCAATATAAAAAAGTATAATATTTCGCCTCCGTATTAATTCCAGTGATTTAACGATTTTACAAGATTAAATACTTAAGAACAATCTGTTAATTAATTAAACTTTTTTTTATCATACGTTAATAATAGGAAACCAAATATAGCCACTTATAACAATGAACTAATAACACAATAAGTAAACAAATTTAATTTGTGAACTGCTAAAATGTTGAGCCGATCATGAAATGGTACCGTGATGCAACATCTCCAAGGTTGGCCGATTGACTCACAGGAAAACATGCGAAATATGCGCGATAATAATCTTTGAAAAATTACTCGATTATTTAGGTGCATGTTACAACTGCTCAACGGTAAATAATATTTATATTACAAAAATAAAAGAAACATCATAGTATAATGTCGTCATGAACTTATTTTTCGCTATGCAATACGCCGTGATATAAAATCGATTTTCTATGCATGACTGTTCAATCCAGTGACAAATTCAACATCTATGTTATCTTTGTTCATAATTAGACACGAAGAAATATCCATAGATACTTAAAAAGTTAAGTTTATTTTTGCATTCTTATTTATTGTCGTTTCTGTAATGGCATACAAAGTCTGTTGATAAATTTCTCGATATACAAGGAAATGATAAAGTCGTTGGACATTGAATTAAGACCACAAGAAAAATTATTAGTTAAAGCATATTAAAAGCATATTCTGCCAAATTATTTTATTAAAAAATATTTAAAAATATATGTGAAGAGTCTCCATTTACAAAAACTCGTAATTTTTAATACTTATTGCATCCATTCAATAAGGATTCGAACTCCAGTCGTCCGCATGCCGGGCGGATGTTCTGCCATTGAACTACCAAGGAGTGTGAGATTATGGAAATTTAAATCCTGGCACGGGGCACTTCTTTAAAAGAAAGGAATTACTGTAGCCTTTCTTCCCCATCCCGAAAGTGTACCAGACGGTTACATACTATCTGGTGAAGTGAATTTCATTAAATCCGACGTATCAAAAAAAATCTATTAGAACCTAAACGTTATCTTTTCTACACCGCAGACTTCCAATCCAACAAAATTACAAAAGTAGCAGGTAACATCTACTCTTTTGGCTACATACTTACGTTCTGCGTCACTTTCCTTTAAGTTCGCCCTTTAGAACAATAATATTTTTGAAGACGTGTTAAGAAACTCGGAGAAGATAATTTTTATATTTTATTTTAGTATTTATATGTCCAAAAACACCGATAATATTGAATTCACGTTGGTTCACATTTCTGTCTAGCTCATCCCACAGCAATTCGAAAGGATTCATATCAGCAGATTGTGCGGGCCAAACCATATTTACAAGAAGTCCTTCTTCTTCTTTCCATTTCACATAGCTCTTACAAAGTTTAGCAATGTTTGTGGTTATTATCTTGTTGGAAATAAAAACCTTCTCCTATCAATGTAATTCCGGATGGAATTGCGTGTTCCTTTAAAATTTTCAAATATCATTCTTTTCTTAAAACTCCATCAATTCTATGCAAATCTCGAACACCATTAAAAGAAAATGATCCCTAAACAAGAACTGAATTTCCACCGTGTTTAACTTTGGCACAATACATTCTGGTATCGTCCTTTCGCCAAATCGCCTGCGAACAATAACGTTCCGATTACTTCCAAGCACTTGAAACTTGGCTTCGTCCGTCCATAGAACCCGCTTCCATATTTCCGCATCCTAATGTTGGTGCTCTTTGGTCCACTGTAATTGTTTTTTGCGATTTTGCGATTGTAGCAATGGTTTACGAACAACGAATCGCCCTTTTAGCCCCACCTTTGGTGAACATCTTTTTACAGTAGCGAGCGACAACGGATTTTCACGATTTTTATTTAATTCTGCGAGAAGCTGTGAAACTGTTAACTATCTATTCTGTTTAGATAACAGTTCCAGTTGCAAATTTTCTTGTCTAGCGGCCATCCTTGATCTTCCGACACGTTTTTTGGTTGGGTTGTATCCGTTGTCATGTACCTTTTCACTGACCATTGCACTGCATGATATGTTAATTTTAATTTTTGGCCTGTTGTCCACAGTGATAATTTTTCTTTGTGTAATGTTATTATAGCACTACGAATTTCTGCACTAAATTCCTTTCTTTTAAACATTTTGTATGTAACTTACTCGGACAGATTGTAGACGAGTACTAAATTTTTCTTAGATTGCAACATTATGTGTGGTATCAGAAATTCCTAAATTCCTGCTATCTGCTTCTGGGCTTCCGGACTGAAACCGTGTCACTTGTAAATCTGCCGACGTTTCGTACCCATTTGTATGGGACATCTTCACGGCTCAACTACTGCACTGAAACTCCAAAATTCCTGTTTCTTAGAATCATTATAATCATGTAATATAAAGAAAAAACCCTTTAAAGTAAATATGTTCAGGAAAAAATATTGACACTGAATGCAGATCATAAAAGGAATAAAGGAAATTATAATATTTTACACTAACAAATATGATTATATAATTTACATAATGATTCGGATGTTATTGGAAAACTTCCCAGAAACGCACTCACATCCGTTGTTGCAATTGACCCTATCGAAGCCCAAGTATAAAGATTCTATCGACAATATTATCCCTTATTTGTGGCCGGTAGTGTATGTTCGAAAACATTATTGAAGGAAAATCTTAAGTATTAATAAGTTAATAATTTAGAAAAAATTAACTTCAGAATCATATTTTACTTCTACATAGCATCCTAAAAATGTTTTATCTTTCCTCATTTATTATTTACAATATTCAATAATACTTTCACAATTAAATGAGAACTTGCGTGCATTACAAAGATGCGAAAAATTTACGAAGAGATTCCCGCAAATTATATACAAAATAACATTCTTCAGACAATTGGAAATAACCTTGGTCTTCACCATCATTCTGAAGGAGGATGCGACGCGACACGATCAACCAGAGTAGAGTGGCGTTCACCGTTTCCTCTCTAAAGTAAACCGCTGGAGGCAACGTTCGGCGAAAAGAAGGCAAGAGTTGCGCAAGAGTTGTTGGTGAAGTAAAGAGTGAGTGGAGTGCAATGGCGAGGATCGCGCGTTCCGTGGCCACGGCCACGGATTCAACGACCTCCGATTGCCTAGTGAACCAAACCCGTTTCGTTCCGCGTTCAACCCGCTTTACCAGTCGTTGCTTGTAGTCGCTGTAAGACATACACACTTACAACATACTTCTTTACAACAACAGCGAAAACCAACAAAAATGATTGCCAACTGTCATTACTTTTTTTAAAATATTACCTAATAGAAAATAACAAAAAATATTGCTCGATTATATGTAATATTGTGCGATTAAATTTTCTTTAAAAGAAGTTATACATACAATAAATGCGTTTATTTTTGTAGGTATTCTGAGGATATTGGTACTATAATTATAATTACATGTATTCAAAATACAAATACAGTTTAAAAATCTTATTAATTACACATCTGTTTAAACCACGAAAGTAAAAACTATGATTATTTTATATGTACAAAGGGTTCGCATTTAATAACGCGATTTAGTCAAATGGTCGATGGTCAAAAATCCAAAATATATTTCAATATGAAAAGAACTCTTCTTCTTTATCTCTTCCTTTGAAAAACTTAATTCGAAAATCCGAAATATATTCTAATTTGGATAGAAGAAAATGAAAAGAACGACGTTTCGATTTCTTCTTTTAAAAAACTTAATTCCTCCTATGTTGCTGATGTCTAGATTCCGTATCAGTTTTTTTCCAATAGAACAAAGAGCATTTAAATTTAATAAAATGCTTTGGTCAACTACTCGATGGTTAACAATTCAAAATATATTCTAATATGAAAAGAAGAAGTTGTAAAGAACGAGGTTGTTGTCTCTTCTTTTGAAAAAGTAATTCCTCGTAGGCTGTTGACATCTAGACCCGATATCGGTTTTCTTTCCGAGAGAACAAAAAGTATTTAAATTTAATTTAATTTTTTCCTTTCCATATTAGAATATAATTTGGATTTTTAGCCATCGGGTAGTTGACCAAAGCATTTTATTAAATTTAAATGCTTTTTGTTCTCTCGGAAAGAAAACTGATATCGGATCTAGATGTCACAACCTAGGAGGAATTACCTTTTCAAAATAAGAGACAGAAACCTCGCTCTTTGTCTCTTCTTTTGAAAAAGTAATTCCTCCTAGGTTGTGGACCCCATATCAGTTTTCTTTCCGAGAGAACAAAAAGCATTTAAATTTAATAAAATGCTTTAGTCAACTACTCGATAGTTAAAAATCCAAAATATATTCTAATATGGAAAGAAGAAAATGAAAAGAACGACGTTTCGATTTCTTCTTTTAAAAAACATAATTCCTCCTAAGTTGCTGATGTCTAGATTCCATATCAGTTTTTTTCAAGAAGAACAAAGAGCATTTAAATTTAATCACATGCTTTGGTCGACTACTCGATCAAAGGACGAATCCAGATGTCGAATAGAAGAGTCTAGTAAGGAATAAATAAAATACTTTATTTAAAGTTCACACTATATTATATATTTACTACGACTAGTTTCTTCTCTTAGCCGATATCTTTATGGATGCATTAGAAAATACTATTTTAAGCCATTATTTACCAAAAATACACATTGTATTTTGGTTTAGATACGTAGAGGATAAAATAGTGAGGTTTTTCGATCTATCTATCGTAACTCAGCTACAAGCATTTGAAGTTTTAGAAAACTCCGTTAATGCAGGTATTATTATTATTATTTCTTAGGAAATGAGGAAGGACCTGCCGTTACAGTGAATGGCAAGCGCTATCGAGTCATACTGACTGAAGTTTTGTTTCCAAAAATGAATCAGCTGAACATCGACGACATTTGGTTCCAACAAGACGGCGCAACTTGCCATACAGCGCGCTTAACAATCGATTTATTGCAAAATCAATTTGGTGACAACTTTATTTCCAGAAGTAGTCCTGTTCACTGGCTCCCTCGTTCGTGCGATTTAACCCCTCTGGATTACTTTTTATGGGGCTATTTTAGCAGTATAAACCAACCAGCAACTCTTAAAGCATTGGAAGTCAATATTCAAGCCACAATTGACGCCATACGGCTAGATTTATTGGAAAAAGTAGTCAAAAATTGGATTGATCGAATGGACCATGTAATTCGTAGCCACGGCGGACGTGTGCCGGAAATCATATTTAAAAAATAAATGCCATGAAATTATCTACCAGATTATAATTTAAAAAAATTTCATTCCAACAATATTTCTGTCTTGTATTAGTATTTTAATTTCTCAAGCTCTTTAAGACACATCCTATATATCAACCAAATGATTAAGTTAATCAACCACAGGCTCCATCAAAATTACCATATTTATTGTTACTTAAAAAAGTTTTTTTGATCATCTCCTTACTCTATATACTTATTTCAACCTCAAAAGTAAAAAACAAAAACCATTAAAATTCATCAAACCTATGAAGCAGCTCAGAAAAAATATATATATTTCATCTTTACCTCTATCCACATAACTTCGTTTATGTTTAAGAACATGATAATTCTGGTTTGCAATTATTCACACCACTTTTTAGATGTTTCCAATCATTACTTTTAAATGCGTATATCATGTATTTAAGTTACATATAATCCATGGTTATTTGAATTACAAATTTATATAGCTTGATCAGAACGTTTGATTTTGTGAATGTTAAAAATAATATTCTTATCGTTCCTGGTTAATTATTTTTGTAACGTCATTTGAAGCTAGTTCTAATAAAATGTTCACTGTTAGCATAATATAAAACAAAACTTTTTTTTAATCGGCTCGTGCACGCAGTATACATATATTAATTGAAATGTAGGTATTATTTTTTCAAAGATACGGTTCTGCAGAAATTCTTGCAATGTGAAACTGTTTTTCTTGTTCATATGAATTTAATAAAATTAAACGAAAAACTAAAAATTCTTTTCATCTACTATAAATGACGATCTAATTAATTCTTATTTAACGTGCGTATCTATAATAAATACTGCATTCATTACAGTTATTCCAACAGAGTGTTTCTATTAAAATTTCCGATGGTAATCACAAATATTTAACATATTTGTGGTAAAATCAACTCAAATATTAATTTAAATTACGTAGATGTTATTTAATATAGCTTTGCATTATGATAATTAGTCTTGGTGGTGTTCTCACCTTGACGGAGGCCAAATTAGAAGGCCTACGTACTATTGCTACATAAATATTTTAAATAAATATCACAATTCGACGTTCTATGAAAGATATTCTACGTCATTCCAAAGATTTAGATAATATTTTGTATAAAATTAATAAAAAAGCTGGCCAGTAGTTTCGGGGCAAGTTATTACTGAGTTATCGCAGCAAAATCTCGAGGCTGTTGTCTGGGAAGGATTTTTTTCACTTACCTTTTCGTTGGCCTTAAACTGTTGAGAGATATCAAGACATGGATTACTATATTTATAATAAATTAATGGAAAAATATGTAACTTATTTATATTCCCATATGTGCCCAGCGAATGACTTATATATACAATGCGCGACAAAAGTATGGAATAAAATTCATATTTCCTTTTTGATTGACATTTGACAAAAATGCTCGGTCAGGGCGATTTTTATTTTTTCGATTCCACTACTGATGATAAATAACATCCAACCAACTTCCGCGGTGTGACGCCACCAATTATTTTTTTTAATTTTTCACATATCTTTTTTATCGGAAATGGATAATACCCTTTTTATGAGTATCATAATACCACATAATCACTGAACATTGATATATAACCCCTTTCTACATTAATTTTCGTATTCTGTATACGTATTTCGATAACTAAGTTGTCGTTATCAGCAGATAATTAAGCAGTGTTTCACCTGGAAAACTACGGCAAAATACCTGTACGAAAACAAATTCCGCACACGAACCGTACCGCCGAAAGCTAAAACGCACACCTGTAATACCGCATGTGACAGAAGGTAAATAAATGGTTTATAATAATCATAATAGTAAATTGAACATATCACAGACGCATGTACAAACACAGAGAATTACAGCACACATAGAATTTACAGCTCGACACAATACCTCTAAAATAATATACATATAGAGATCTTGCAAAACATACAAAATAACAGTTACCATTGACATGGTACAAATACGAATTACAAACAGTTTTGAAAAATTCGGAAGTTAAATTATACTGAAACAGAAACAGTCTCACAAATCACAGATCAAAGCAAATGAACTAAAACGAAGATGATTCATGATAGTATTAAGTGAGACGCGATCGTCTACCCATGGCTATTGTTAAAGTTTATCTACGCCACTGTACATTGTACAAATTCCAACAAGGAAGAAATGCTAAGTGTTTGATGAAGATACAGTTTCTGTTAAAACATGCAGGAGATAGTACGCCAAATTTCAAATAGATTTCGACCTTTCTTATAAGCACCGCTCTGGGCGATCACCTTCGATCGACGGCGGGCCTGATTCAGCTCAACAAACTATTTCGGACAATAATCGGAAACTAAGATTGGTATATAAATATTCGAGATGGGTGCCACATGAGTTAAGTGAGAAGGTTTTGAATAATCGAGTCATCATATGCACATCTCTGCTAACACGGAATAAAGTCGAACCCTTCTTGGACTAAATAATAACTGGGAATGAAAAGTGGATTACCTATGAAACATCGTAAACAAAAGAACATATGGTGAATCCAGAAAACCTGCCGCCTTCACCTCTAAATCGAAGTTGAACCTGAGTAAGAAAATGTTGTGTATATGGTGGGACATTCGAGGATCAATACATTTTGAGCTGTTGAATCCGAACTGAAAGCTAAATTTGGAGAGGTACTGTCAGCAACTGAATAATTTAAAAACAGCACTCCAAAAAAAAGACCAACAATGTTTAATAGGAAGGACATCGTACTCCTTCATGATAATGTCAGGCCACATACTGCTTTGAGGACTCGTCAGAAATAATAAAGGTAGGCTGGGAAATTTTGTCAGATCCACCATATTCCTCGGACCTAGCACCCTCCGATTATCACTTGTTTATTTGAATTATGAAAAATTTATTATTTTGTTTTATTCTGAAAAGAGACAGAACTTTCGGGTAGACCTGATAGATAAATATATGACGTAAATTTTTGATGATGTGTTGTGATTTAATTTGATATTAAATTTAAACCTCAAGTTAGTTCACCAATAATTATAAACAAATGTATATATGGTAAAATGTATTATATCTATTACAAAAACTAATTAAAGAAAAAAATATAAATTAAAAGGTATTTCCTTTATAAATTTTTCTTTGCTTTCCTTTTTTAATTTTTACTAGTATTTTTGTTTTGTTTTGCTAAGAAATTATAAACAAATATATAAAAATAGTTATTATTATTTAGTGTAATATAGAAATTTAAAAGATACGTTTAAAATTCAAAATAAATTAAATAAACAGAATAATGAATAATATCATGCCTCCCTCTTTCGACTAGAACAAAAATGTATTGAACGACAAAGCGATGTTTAAATGCATTTGAACTTAAGAAACTTTTATTTTACTTATTATACAGATTTTGTTGAAAGTTAACCATCTTTTATTTATTTTACTTTCCATAAAGCATACTAATATGAATTCAAATTTACAAAACTGAAGTTTGTAACATAATTTATTTTCAAAGAGATATAATTTGCTAATAAGTTAAAATTATTTATTCAAAATTTTTAAAGAATCACATAAAGGTCACTAAATGACAGTATATAATTTTTACTAAATCTAATAATTATTAAAAGAGTAGCTTTCATAAAGTTACAAATGCCATTTATGTTTTAATTTCCATATTTCATGAATTTGTCATATCACACGAACCCAAGAATTGAGAGTTCTCATAAGTTTAAATAATAATAAAGCAAGTATTAAAAACTTTAATGTTATTAGTCCAATTATATTTAAAAATTTATATAATAGATTTTCACACTAATATTTAAATTAATAAACAAAATTTTGACCCTTTTACAAATCTATTCGTATAGAAATTAAATTTATGTAATTACAAAGATCTTTTCTTATAGATTTTAAAGAATTTGATATCAGCATGAACGCTGAATATTATGGAAATAGTTTAAATTGTTTACATGCCAATATCAAAGTAAACGTCAGAGGAAGCTCAGAAAAGGTATCATCACTTTTGATGATAGAGCTCACCCCCATGTAACCCAAACGATTCAGAATACACTATTACTTATTATCCCATCTGCTTCTGGGCTGAGACCGCGTCACTGGTATAACTGCCGACGTTTCGTACCCACTCGTAAGGGACATCTTCAGGGCTCAAATACTGCTACTGACTGTCACACTGAAACTGATTATATACCAGTGACGCGGTTCCAGCCCGGAAGCCGAGAAGCAGATAGTATGGACCACGACCGCGGAAATCTACATACCAGATACTTATTATCCGTTTGAAAGTTCCAGAACAACCGTAATCCCAACATGTTCCTGTGTAATTTCTATATGTTTGGCTCATTAAAACAATTGCCCGTCGCAGGCAATACAACATTGATGTTAGGATAAAGTTCACTATTTAAAAATGACATTGCGAGTAGTGGAGAAAATGTTGCCAACAAAGAAACTATAGATTAGTTCACTAGTGGCACACGTTGAAGTTTATGGAAATTTCTTTTAAAACTTCTAGGCATTTTTCTATTGAACGAACCTCGTATATACTATCGCAATGAAAGAAATTCGCAAAGAAAATTAAACGTCAAATCAGTGGAATCTAATATAACGTCCTGGTAGTAAAGATCAAAGTGTTTGGAATGTAATTAGATCGCTACAAAACCTTTATGAAACGCTGTATAACGCGATAGCACTGTAGGGAGATGCAAAAACATCCAATTTCATTCCCCTCTCCTGAAATTATTACCAACTAAGGAAAACGCCCACAACTACATACTTTTTATCGACGGATTCCATTTCCTCATCTCGTTGCCTGAGTATTACAACCACTGATTGACTTCCAGAGGTCATAACATTTATTCCTTTTTTTTGCTAGTTACCCATCGGGAAACACTCAATAAATGTGCTACGATCGATCACTTTCGCGATTGTGAAATTGTAAAATTATAGACCGCCGACTGTAATATTCTACATGAAGCTGGCAGCTATAAAAAGACGGCGGGAGTGTTGTACTGAAAAATAAATGTCCGTATGAGATCGAACGACTGTATTTTACTCTTTACCATTGAAGGAGATTTCTAGTTTTGTATTCGTTCTCTTCTATTTCGAATGCGAAAGAGGCTTCGCAGTGGTTAGCTTTATTTTTTGTTCGTGGGAATTTATGTACCTTCTTAACAGGTTCCTTTTAGCAACTAGTAGTTACTAATAAGCAGTAATTCGTTTCGGATAATTTACTTAAGTACGGCTTAAGATTCCGTTGATGTAAAAGGCTTGTTCAACAATCTGATTTTTCGACGTTTTATAACGAGCTTTATAAAAGGAAAAATTAATATTAATTTCTTCTTACCATATATCTCGTTATTTAAAAAAATAGAATTCCCTATCACATCGCAAAGATCATCGCGTAAAGTAGTCGTTTGTTTTTCTTTTTTATTTATTTAGCGTCTCTATTATGTACCAGATGTACCGGTACATTACCGTTTTTTTTTTGTAAAAAAACTACATAATTTTCAAGAAAATGGAAAAATTTATTATTCAGAGTCTAATCCTTTCTTGTGCCACGTTTAACGCTTCTGACAATTGTTTTTTGAGTTTGGGTTGGGTTTTCATTCAATAATTCCTGCAGTTTCGCATGTTTAAACTTTTTGAGTCTACCAGAACGTTCTTTATCTTGCATATTGAAATCACCATTTTTGAATTGTCGAAACCACTCCTCGCATGTTTTTATAGTTGAGTTTTGATTAAATAAGAAAAATAATACGTGCCGCAAATGCACTTTTTCAGGCATGAAATTTGACATTTTCAAAGAGGTATAAATCTATGACAGTGTTTGCTTTTTGATGTTTTCGATGTCAATATGTGTCGAATTATAACATTGCATACTTAAGCTTAGCTACGTCTGTTGGAAAAACCTGTAATTACTTTCCGGTACACCTACTATGTTTACATCTGGAACTTGAGAGAGCCCTTGAAAACTTAGGCAGTAGTATTTTCGTGCATGTCCTCAAATAAGGTAATAGCACTCATGTAATAGTTTCGGCTATTCCGGAAGTTGGCGTCATCTTTCTTAGTTGGCATAGAATACTTTGTGTATTATTACAATTTTTGACTAAAGTTTCTCTATTCCTAAAATTAACCGTTTCCAAAATATTTAATTTTTTTCGAAAAAATAATAAGAAAACAATAACCACCTTAGAACCATGTATATTTTTTGGAAAGAAATACAGAGCAAAAATATTAACTTATCTTACTAGATCTCCGAGCTTTCTAGTCGTACTCTAAGTGTGGCTTAATTGCAGTTAACTTCAAACTATTATAAGTTGTTTTTCCCAAATAGAACACCCCGAATATTTTCCCATATTCTGATACAAAAATTGATTTCCTTTCACATGGTATTACAGTTGCCTATACTTACCTCTTCCAGTGTTTATATTATCTACTGTTTTTGTGCAATCGAAACCTGTTTCATGTGCCCAATACTTACAGATTTCGCTCATGAACCGCACACAACATAATGTGTCTCTTCATCTTCTTGTTCTAAGAAATGTCATGAGTCAATATAATACGAAGCAATACTTTTAAGCAACTTGTCAATACTTGCACGTTTTTGCATTGGTGCAACCCATTGTATTACAGGATATTAACCGCTATTTATTTTTTATTTTGTTATAATTATTTATTTAACAAACTTCGTAATGTACAAATTGTCACTTTGATGTAATTAAATAATAGTTACACTTACGTAAATAAATAAATTCGTCGTAATTTCAAAATAATTATTTTTCTTTTTTTCTCAATAATCAACCCAATTTTTATTTTAAATCAAAGCAACAGAGGCATTTTTACTATTATTAGTATTCAAAACAAAAGTTTTATTTTATGATGCAAGAAAGATACTTTTTTTTTACTGGAAAGTCGCATCTAAAATAATCCATTACTAAATTTATCTACCTATATGTAGATACAAAGTGTGAATGCATTTCTATATTTTTACGACTCATTGTTTTTAAGGGTTCGAAGTGACGATTTAGATAAAATTCCAACTTAATGGAATATTTTCGAAATGTCTGAGAATATTACGACGTTAGCGTAAAATAAATCTAAAAAGTTTTTAAGTAATACAGTTACAGGATTATTTAACAATTAGAATATAATGTGTCTGAGATTTTAAAGAATGTAACTTATTTATTTTTTGGAATTATATACACTATGTGAATATAATTTACAAACTAAAGCTCTTGCTTTAACTTGGTATAGTACATGTAACCACAAAGGGTACTAGGAAAGTTTTGCAATACAGCTTTATTTATTTAATTTTTCCAAAGTAATTTCCTCTATCCTGAATACACCTCTCCATGTTCCGAAGCCAATCTTTAAATCAGTTCTGCCAAGTTTCACTAGGCAGTAAAGCACACTCGTGAAGGTCCTCATCACTGGAAAACCGCCTCCCTTTTAGTTTCATTTTTAAATGCAGTAACAGTGCAAAGTCGCAGGAAAAAGATCTGGACTGTAGGCAGAGTGTTCGAGAAGTTTCCATCCTGTCGTGGTCAAATATTCGGTGAAGGCTTTGGCGCGGTGAGCTGGAGCATTATCGTGATGGAGGTACCAGGTGTCCATTCTTGACCTTCGCCGCAGGTTCTTCATAGATCCAATGACTTTAGGCAGGCACTGTTTAGTATACCACTTGGCTGTGACTATCTTCTGTGTGATCAAAACGACGCATTCCACAATACCTCATTTTCTTCTTTGCAGATCGGGATTTTCTGATAACTACGGGTGTGCCCTCATCATCAAAGACCCAAAGTTTGTTTTGAGCTTTGGTCGGCACATCGTAATAGTACAGTCAGGTCCCGTCACCTACCACTATGTTGTTCACATACCGAGACTGTTCCTTATTAAACATCTTTAGCATATCCCGGCACCAAGTCACACGTCGTGTCATCTGCTCTTCAGTCAGTCGATGCGGCACCCGGAGAGAACAAAGCTTTTTCACGTGCAAATGATCACGCAGAATCGAACAAATTGCTAGTGCATTTAAGCCTAAAGTACCCTCTATCTGTTGGTAGATCACCCGCCTGTCCTCGCCCAGCATTTTCCTCACAGTAGTAACGTTTTCCTCCGTAACTGACGTTCGTGGCCTTCCCGGCCTCTCAGCATCCCAGACAGTTAAACTTCCCCTTTGGAATTCTCTATACCACCTGAATATCGTTGTGCGATGTGGACAAACATCACCTAGTGTAAGAGACATTTCTTCGAAGAACTGGCCTATGTTTTAACCACGTACGCAATTGTAACTCAAAGCTGCCCTTATCTCAGTTCGTGACCACGATGCCATTGCAAGCAATTTACACTTTCACTGCTAATGAATAACTGAGCCCATCGACATGGCGAGGCGGCTACTATGTAGCAACAAGCTGCTTCCTACGATTCATTGTTGTGTCATATTGCATAACTTTCCTAGTGCCCTTTGTATTTTCTCTAATAAACTCCTAAATTGAAGTTTCCGTTGTAACAAAGATTATTATTATTAGATTATAAAAATGGATCTTTAACTCAACATATAAGAACAAATCTACATAGATCAGCATTCTTCGGTCACTTTTATCTATTGAGGGAAATAATTAGCCATTCTTCTCTATTACAGCGAAAAATCAACCAGCAAAACTACACACAATTTACACATTAAGCATTCCTCCAGTCTATGTAACACCAAAAAAAATTATTATTATTATAAATAATTTTCGGAAAAGTAAAATCTATTTTTGCAATGGTTCATATAAAGAAATTATGAAATAATCAAAGAACTTGTTAGCTTATAACTTATAATTAACAAACTTTCATTCAAAGCCATAAAAATCGTAAAGCTATAGACCCGATATAAGATTCTGTATGTTTCCTATCAAGAAAACACGTTCAATGTACCGTTACAAGAATTGTAACCGATTATTACATGTTTTTCACTAATTTATTAAAAGATATTCTCCTGGTAGAACGAACGTGTTATTTTTAAATCTGAGGTAGTTCGAGTTCAATAAAACCTACAGAATTATGTTCAGCAGCAGACGAAGTATGTAAATTATCCCACTTGTAAAAACCAGTACCAGAATGTGACTCATTTTTACGCATCTAAGGTATCATTTAATTTATAAGAGAAACACATTAAATAACACAAATTATTAGGTGAATAACAAACTATATGAATGTGTAGTATAATGAGGTGATATATTATACTACGCACTCATATAGGAATTACTACTCTTTTCAAAACTTGCTAAATACGAGGGATCAATAACTAATAGACTTGGACAAAAAAACAAAAATGTTGGGGCAAATTTTCTTTTTTTTCCTTTCAACATATTCTTCTTGTAACTCTATACATTTAATCCACCGACATTCAAGTTGCTTCATTCTATATGAAAAAATAGGTTTCATCAAACTGTTAAAAATTCCTTCACATTCGACCCAAATCCTTTGCCACCCATTTTTCAGTTTGGTATAAGGAAAATCTAAAGGACAAAGCCTTTTGCTACTCATTCAAATTTTCAGATTTGAGAGAAGGAATAGTCTAAAGGACCAAATGTAACAACCAAGTTGGTTGTAAAGCAGTTCCAAACGCTAATTTCTTCTCTAAGTGGAATCTGCAATTCTATTATTCAGAAACCGTTAAGTCCACATCAAGCATCGTATCCTACAGGACTATCACGATATATTCAGGATATTGATATATCTATATATATATAAATGAATGTTTGTCTCTATGTCCTTTATAGAATCGTAAACTATCCATTTGATCATGTGATGATCTTTAGCAAAGTTTTTGTGCATGAGCCCAGAAAGGTTTCTGAGTTGGTACGACCAATTTTCGACAGATGGCCCCACTGCTCTTCCAATTGGAAATTTTGCAAAACAATTAATGGATATTGGAAATAGGCGAATACAAATTGATGAATCTACGCAATATATCACCTTGCCAGCAAACTTCTGTAAGATCACAGAAAGCGTAGACGAATTGGTGCAAAAAACATTGCACAGAACTACAAAAATCATCAGTGGCTCAGTACGCGTGCTATATTAACGGCCAAAAACATCGATGTCAATACCATCAACTTCACCATTCAGAATGGAATACCCGACGAAACGACAACATATAAGTCCATCGATACTGTGGTGAATTAAGACAAGAAATATTGTGTATCCCACAGTACTTCAATAAATATCGAATTGAAACGAAACGCTGCAATGTCACAATTTTTTCAAAATGAACAAAATCAATAAAATGACTCAAAATGAATTGAATATTTGTGTAATGTCTTTCCTTCAAATTTATTTTAGTTGGCGGCGTAGCAACGCGCATAGGGTACAGCTAGTGTATACATACGTATATATATATATATATATATATATATATATATATATGTGTGTGTGTTATGGTATGTGGCCTTATTATATCTTATAGTGAATTGAAAATCTTTTAACTTAAGTAAGAAACATTAAAGAAAGAAATATTCAAAATTTCATACAAAAATGTGTACAAAATTTTTAAATTAAAAGATATAAGAATGATATTTAAAAAAATATAAATAACTTTATGAAAGTAATCCAATGATAAGCAAGTGGGTTTAGTGGAAATTCTAATAATACAAAAAATGATGCTTACTTCATTGTCTTTGATTTAACTCTCCTGTCTTTAGATTGAATTAACGAGTTGTGCTTTTATTATAGAATGAACAATTTTGGCCCAACTATTATTATGAATAAATGACTATGTAAAATTTTAATTTTAATCGTTTTAATGTCGTATATGTAATGCAGAAACTGTTGAAAAAATTCCTGTCCACTTATTCTCTCCATCAATGTGTCATCACCATTAGACTACGGAGACAGCGACTTAAGGTCCTTCTAATGTGCCATAAATTGCGATATGTAAACAGTTATTCAATGGAAAACCCACGATAAATTATTAATTGCATATAATTATGCACTTTTGCGATGCTAAATATACATCGCATATGTAATGCAGAAATTTTTTAAAAAATTTCTGCTCTCCACCCGGGACTTAAACCCACGATCTCATTCTTTGTGGGAATGGCCATTAGACCACGGATACTGTGAATTCGAGTCCTTCTAATGTGCCATAAATTGAATTATAAAAACAGTTATTAAATGAAAAACCCAAGGGAGGATATTAATTGCATATAATTGTGCACATTTTTCCAATGTTAGACTGTAAAACTCTAATTTTAACCATTTTATGCATCGTACATGTAATGCAAAATTTTTTAAAAAAATATATTCCCACGTAGGACTCGAACCCACGATCTCATTCTCTCCGGGAATATGCCACCAGCATTAGACCACAAAAACAATGAATTCCAGTTCTTCCAATGTGCCATAAATTGCATTATGGAAACAGTTATTAAATTAAAAACCCACGGTCGATTATTAATTACATATAATGCACTTTTACTATACTTAACTGAAACTACATTACATGTACTATGTATAAAGCGGTTAAAATTACAATTTTTTAGTTTAGCATCGTCAAAGTGCATAATTATATGCAAACGACTATGTATTTCTCTTACGTTATTAAGGAAAACTATATATAACTTTAAATTCTTTTCAAGGATTTAATATCTTTTGCCAATAGATAATGATTTTGTGGCTGAAATCTAATTATAGTAATACTCCAATTATGTTATAATACATTATTAATTTATTATCTTTGTAAATACCTCCAATTGATGAACAATAAAAAAATTAAATCATCTTTTCGTGTACATATAACTTTTAACATTATTTTTAAATGTGAAAATATATATATTAAGCCGAAGAAGTGCAAGATAAATCTACACCATGCTAATAATAATCCAGAGGAACAGTGGAGCCAATTACCAACAACTGAAGCTGGACTACACAGATCGACAAATTTCTATTAAAAATCCTATGAAACATAATCATAGTTAAATGAGTGTAGTTTAGATTTGTTGCTGCTCTTGTCAATCAAAATTTAAAATAATTTGTGCCAGACAATACTATATTTTTTAAAATTTTTATTGCAACCTAGGCCTATTCATATATTTCCTTTTATATATTCATTAGTCCATGCTTTAATCTCTTTTGCAATCTTTCACTGACAATGCCAGACACAAACAAAAATTTGATGATTCTCCATAAGCTGTTACAGCATGGACAAGAGTCAGCGATTTCACCAGGTCTGATACTCCCTGATTTCCAGTTGTTTGCTTCAATACAATGCTTTAGATAGAAAAATATTTAATTCAAATAAAGAGGCCAAAAATCAGTTGGTCCAATTTTTTACAAATAATGATCAGAAGTTTTTTTGGACATAGAATTATGCTACTACTAGAAAAGTGAGAAAATATACACATATTGAATTAAAATGGCAAATATACTACGATACATAAGAAGGTTATTGTGCATTTCCATAAAAAGACAAAATTATCTCCTGAACGGTCTACTACAAAAATTTTTAGAGATTCATTTTTTTTCACTTCTTTTCACAGTAGATTATTTATATATCGTTACTGCAAGTACTCTTTTTCGTATTTTACTATTATAAATAGAATAACATTACGTGCTGGGATTCCTTACAACCAATCAAATAAAAATAACATAAACAACTATTCCATAATTTATTGTATACCTATTTTCTCAAATTAATCATTTTCAAAACATTTATTATTTATATAGCTAATATAAATCTTAATAGAGAAACGCCAGTCTAACTAATAATGAATAACTATCCCTGCTCCTTATATAGTAGGCTCATCGAACGTCAAATTTTTTTTTCTTGTAACGGAAACATTCTCTAACTCCTATTTTCATAGATCTCTCACTAAAAGTTGCGTGACAGTAAGAATACAAAAAATAATAAAAGCAATTGACAAGAGCAGCAACAAATCTAAACTACATTTATTTAACCATGATTATATGATATTTCATAGGATGTAAAGATGTGGTAGCAAATAGTAGAAAGAGAGAATCGTTACTTTGAAGCAACTTGGGTAGAAGCAACACTTCAAAGAAGAACTGCATTTTTTTCTAGAAAATTGTCGTTCTGTGTGGTCCAGCTGAAGTTGTTGGTAATTGTCTTCAGTCTTCCTCTGCATTATTATTAGCATGGTGTAGGTTTATCTTGCACTTCCTCAGCCTAACGTTACGGAATTTTTTACTTAGTCTAAACATCTACATATATGTCTAGGCACAGACTGTATACGGCTGATATTGTGGTACTATTAGGCATCATAAAGCGGTAAATTAATACAATTACTGTTACCATTATTATTATTATTATGTATCTTAGATTGCGACTAAATAGCAAGATGACTTTCTGGAAAGAGATATGGACATCGAGCAATGAAGCCGTTAGAGTAACAACGATGCTGAACCGACTCATGGCACATGAAGGAGTATCAACAGAGAATAAACACCGGCTTCTAATGAACGTCTCCAATCCATACTCCTATATGGATGCGAGATTTGAGCCGATGCGGGAGTAACCTCAATCCATCTACCGGCTCAGGAAAGAAGAGGGTCTGTCCGTGAAGAGAGATTCAAGGAGGGGTTCGAGAAAAACGAGCATAGATGGAAGCTAAAGCGCTCACTCAACTCAAGTTATAAGAACGTAGGTAAAATGAGGCGAGAGATCTATGAACGAGGAGATTGTTGCGTAACATCATAGCCTGGATAGACCACTACCACGGTGAATAAACTACTAGCACAGTTCCTCAGTGGACACGGATTCTTCAATACATACTTGGTCGGAATGGGTAAAGTGAAGAACGCAGCTTGCCAATATCAGATGTCTACAGAAGACGATGCTCAATACATCTTCTTCGCATGCAAGAGGTAGAGCGAGTACAGAGACGCACTGCAAGAGTAAATAGGTCCTTCGACGCTGGACAATGTTGTGGGAACAATATCTGGAAACGATCGCTGGCAGTAGATCGCCAGGTTCGTGGATAGCGTGTTGAAAACGAAGAAAAGTCAGGCCGAAGCAACGGCGGTAACCAATCAATGCTAACTATAAGGTGTCATTCTGAAGTAATGCAAACAACTGTTCCTGGATGGAGTTATCACTTTGACAAAGTAAGATTTTTAGTGGGTGCAAGGGCCACAAAACGGGGAACTTGGTCTCTTCCCTAAGTGCGTTAGGCATTTTCCTAACTTACACACAAAAAAGAATTATTATTATTCCATTTCCAATACATTTCACAATAAATTACTGCATGTAAAAATTTGATAAGACTAGCAAACATGTCTTTTTGAATTCTCGTCTACATTTGTATCTGATTTACAGACAATTATTAAACTAAATTTTCTAAGGACCCGGCAGTATGGTTATATATGTACACAGTATGGATCCTTCTCTAGTCTACAGAGTAAAGGCCATCGATATAAAGGTGTTCCAAGTACAATACACGTCACGTAAGATTGTAGAACCTGCTTTAATTATTCTTTAAAGTTAATGTTTAATTTAATTTATTATTTCGAAATTCGGAACATATATTTTAATTTCTCAAAAACCTGTAATGTTAACTTATTGGTACCGACATTATTCTGTCGACAAACTCACAAGACATATCCGCAAAATGTTATTTTGTGTTTTCTCATCCATGAATATAACATATGAATATACATACGTGCATATTTCTTTCTTAAAGCTAATGAAACCGTTAAATTCAAGTTGGTATAGACGCTGCTTACCAAATGACACTGTTTCTTTTATTCACCATTCTTTCTGAGCATTCAACAAGATTACCGCGATCTCTCATTAACAATTCAAGGACTTATTCTGTTTTTTTTATTCCAAGCCTTCGCGTTACGAAAAAAAGGACAGAATTCGATGTGAATAAACCCGTGTCATTGGCACTGTTCTGACATCTATATAAATATTTAAATTAGTGGTCGTGATTTATCCATGCTAGAAATATAATTTGAATAACGTGTACCTAAGTGGAAACGTACATAGAAAGCATCATCAATTGAATAAATATTATTTTAAAACTAATTAGTTTTTTAATTAGTATGATGTTATTTATACTTCTGCAATAATTACAGAATAAATAAATGTGAATAAGCTGAAATTTGTTTGACGACGAGATATGAACATATTGAGTAAATTGTGTAAACGAGTTAAAAGAATCGAACCAGAAAATTGGTATTTATTTGGTGAATGGTATCATAATTAAAAGTTGTTAAATAATCCCAACAAAAAAAGAGGAGCTTTTAGAGTTTTTGATAGAAACGGAATAACCAAATTACATCTATTCTCCTCTTGTTACATAGACTTGTACTTAGTTATTAGAACAACGGATTTTCCTGGAAAGTTGAGGTTGGAGAATTCATAATTATACGCCACTCAGGAACATCAATTGAAGAAACTACTTCCCAACGACCGATCAGTTTGTATACGTCATTATCGAAGGCGTTCGAAAAAATATTTCTCAAGCATTTTAAAGTCTTCGTAGAATTACAATTAATTCCTGTCCATCAGTTTTGCTTTATTAGCAAACATGAGATGATTAAACAGATTTATAGGGATGTTAACAAATTGAGTAAAGATTTAGAAACAAAACAATACTTGCTTTTCTAGATATTACGCAGGTACAAAGAATGTTACATTAGGAAGAGACACTTTTAATACCTATCTCTTCCTAATGCAACATTTTCTGCTGCGTTTTTATATAAAAATATCAACCAAATGGCCGCCAAGGCCACTCTTGCAAGACCACATTCTTTTCATGAAATTTTCCATCACCAATTCGCAAATTTGCGTTTGTATGTCCTCAATAACTTCACGAATTCCATCTTTGAGGTCTTGAATCGATTGTAGGTCATTGGCATAGACATTATCTTTCACGTAGCCCCAAAGAAAATAGTCTAAAAGTGTTCAATCACAAGATCTCAGTGGCCAATTGTGATCACCTCTTCGAGAAATCGCATGGTCAGGAAATTTTTCACGCAAAAGAGCGATGGTATCGTTACTTATATGGCACGTAGCGCCGTCTTGTTGAAAATAAACATCGTCCACATCAGTATCTTCCAATGCCGGTCATACAAAATCATTAATCATCATTCGATAGCCCAATCCATTCACTAAAACAGTTGCTCCAGCCTCATTTTCGAAAGAGTAAGGTCAAATAACCCCGCCAGATCAAAAACCGTACCAGACAGTCACACGTTGAGGATGGAGAGACTTTTCAACAATAATTCTTGGGTGTTCCGAGCCCCAAATGCGACAATTCTGTTTGTTAACGTAGTCTCCGAGGTGAAAATAGGCCTCATCACTCAAAATGATTTTTCGATGAAATGCCGGATCAGTTTGATGCATTTCAAGGACTCAATCAGCAAAAACACGACGTCGTTGAAGGTCGGTAGGCATGAGTTCTTATGTTAACTGAAATTTAAAAGCCTTAAGACACAAGTCTTTATGCAAAATACGGTGTAATGTCGTTTGTAGAATGTCTAATTCCAAAGATCGACGAGAAATGGACAAACCTGGGTTTTCCTCAACACTATGGGCTACAACAACAATATTCTCAGTTGTTCTTGAGCGATGTGCACGAGTTCGATTCTTCACATCACTAACTTGTCTCAACGGCTCAAATTTTCCCACCAGTTTCACAATTGCTGACCGAGAAAGTGCTTCGCGACGACCCAAAAATGCTTTTGTTTTGCGAACTGTGACCGCAAAATTATCACCATTTTTGTAGTGAATTTTAATAATTTCATTGCGTTGTTGAAGCGTATATCGTTCTATTTTTATTAATGGCGTAGTTTTTACTTGTCATCTGTCAAGTAGTTGCAGGTTAAGTCATGACAACTGTTAAAATGACGGGCTATTGAAAATGAAATGTCTTATTTGAACACTTTATATTACGACCTTATCAATTATAACTTGTATATATTTAGAAAGATCTCGAACAGCGTTTCTTATACCCCTATATTACTTCGTATGAATTTTTTATCTAAACGTTTCCACCATAGTACTTATATTGTAATTTTGATGAAAATAGAAGCCAAATTCTTACGACTTTGAAAATATCTCTCGTAGATAATAATAAATATTTTGAAAAACAAGGTTGTTAAAACTGGACCTCTTTAATAATAAAACAACGGGCAATCATATCTGATTGATTATATAAAATTAAAAAATCTAGTATAATTTAAAGTTTAATAATTTAACTTTCACACTTTTATTCCCTTAAAATTCAAAGACTTATATTTAGATCCTTTATAGTAATCTAAAATCTATATCAAGAATCTAAAGGAGATTCTTCTTTCAGGTAAATAAACCCGGACAATTCATTCTTCTTTCTTGGAAATGAATGCATCCGATGTATTAACGAAAGTAACATTTTTCTTTTTATAAAGCGAAAACGGTACAGTGTCATTGAAGTGATGGCCACCGGTAGCTTTTAATTTCATCACAGAAATTCAATTCATACATACTTATACGTGTATACCTATGTATAGTAATATTAAATGTCCCGCTAATGTTCAACGTCATGGACAGTTAAAAGAGTCTATTCACAGCGGGTATCTTCGGACACAGAAACCCGGGGAAACGAAACAGCAAAATAAGAACACACGGACAAAAACAACAAGACAAAACGAGTGAATAGGAAAAAAAGTAATGAAACACGTCGTGTGGGCGTGTCGGACGACGGACTAGAAAGAGATAGACCACGAAACGTGAGATGAGAGGTTATATCATTGTTGATAATACTTACAGACTTCAACTAAACGGTAAATTTCCATCTTGTTTGCGGTTTGGTCGGCTAACATACATACCCGAAGTCGAACTCGTACTAACGGGGTACAGAAAGTAACTGTTACGGTTAGAACAGAGTTACTTTTATTGGAATTTTGATTTCATTTTGTGTGCTGGATGATATCTTAGAAAGGTCTTCTACACTGACGTCACAAGGTTGCTCTTTCTTGGGTTCCTCTTTTTTGTAAGGAAGCCTAGTTTTCAAACGAATGTATTTGTCCCGTACGATTCTATTATTACAACAAATTTTGAAATATTTTTCTTCCTAACATAGTGTAATTCGTATTTATATACTAACTACTCAAATGTTTTAATAAAAATAGATGTTTCTTAATGTTGAACCAAATCAGTAGGCAACAAAGTATAGGTACAAATGTCATCGTCAATTGTTTTTCTTTTTCTATTGGTAGATCGAAAAAATATTGTGGAACTATAAATTTAGAATCTTATTTGGACACATTTTTCCACCCATAATTTTCGCTAACTTCAAACGAATCATCACCATTATCTACCATGGAATGCTGGTGTACAGTATTTTGTTTTATATTTGTTTTGGTCGTGAATTTTTAAGGGATCAGCTTCATACAAATCATTCAAACTGGCAAAATATTGCGCAATTGTACGCTTATGTTACAATTTTCTCGATTCCAGCAACAAGCATTGATGTGAAAACGATCGTTTCATCACTTTGGCATGCGAATACTACGTATACAAAATAAATCATGTCACTTGGTATAAAACAACTCTCGACAATTCTCTCATTTGGTTTATATTAGAGGGGTCTATTTTAATCAGCGCGACAGGATAGAATCCGTTGTAGTACGTTTGTGAGTACGTACATAAGTACCAACAAACATATAATTGGGCAGAGCGATTGACTTTGTGTATGCTTATTACGAATCTGGTGTGCTAACAAATGCGACCGCTCTACTCGTAACTAGATTGAACAATCCTCTGGGTAAAAGCGACAGGAAGGTGGGGTGAACGCGTTCAGTTATTGCCGACATCTTGCATAATGTCAGTGACGCGAAGATGCCTCGCAAAGGTGGATTGTTAACTGCGACAAGTGTAAATAGATTTCTAAATCGTTTTCCTACGATAAAATACACAGAAACTTTAATTAAATGTGTTATTTGCAAATTAGTATTTTGCTGCACATATTCAACCTTTCTGGCACGACTGTACGCTACTGCAAACAGGGAGAATTGTTCAATGTTATGTATAACGAAAATTGAAGAGAAGGAAATGTTATGAAACAAAATATTTACTATTTGATTAAATACACTTCTGCCAGCATCAAACAATTAAACTATTTGGATTAATATATTTTTTTGCTGCCTGTACAATATATAGTAATAAAATTAGCCAACTTAATGGATTTTATATAATTTCCACAACTTCCTTCTTCCTTCAAAACATATAACATAATGGTGAGCTTAATAGAATTAGTAATTTACAAATAACAAATTGTACTTGCATGCATAGATTTACCATTTTCGGCGTCGTTTCTAGAATTAAGGGACGTAATTGCAAAATATGTTAATCACAAAAGATTAATAAAATCCCTTTCCACAATAATTTTCGTATTCTGTATACGCATGTCGACAACTAAGTTATCATCAACAGATAATTACTCACAGTGTCGCACCTGGATCCACAGCAAAATCTGTACAGAAACAAGTTCATTCGAATTTTCCGCGTCAAAAGCCAAACACACACTGTAGATTCGTTTCACACAATTTAAAATTGTATTTTAGTCTTAAAAGCCAACCACTTATCTGAAAGCGCAGCCCCTGCTAGCGAATGCGAACCTTCTTAACTGTCATATTACTTTTCGATGAACTGAAAAAGATAAGAATATGGGTTCGGACCACCATTGGCGTTTAACACCTGAGGAATCTTGTTTAGCAAAGAATGTACTCAAGAATAATCATAACGTAATCGTGGATTGTCTATATTTAGTTAAGAATATGAATAATTACCCTGAATTAGACATGTATGAAAGCTTACATATTTCAAAAAACGGAAACCACGTGCTAAACGCCAATAGTGGTCCGATCCTATATTCTAGTCTTTTTCGATTCATTGAAAAGCAATATAGGAGCGTTAAAATGTTCGCATGTGCAAGCAGGGAGTGTATTTTAAGATATGTGTTTAGTTTCTAAGACTAGAATACAATTTTAAATAATGCGAAACGAATCTATAGTGTGTGTTTGGCTTTCGACTGCGGATGTCCGATACGGACTTATTTCTGTGCGGATTTTGCTGCGGATTCAAGTGTGCCACTGTGATTAATTATCTGCTGATGATGACAAGTTAGTTGTCGAAATACATATACAGAATATGAAAATTAATGTGAAAAGGGGTTATATATCAACCTTAAGTGATTAATTTAATCAACCAGAGCTTCCATTAAAGTTTACCTACAAAATATGTGTTACATAAAGTGTAACAGATTCTTATTCTCAATCATACGAGTCAAATGAAGTAAATATAACACCTATAGTATGTACATATGTTATTTATTTTAAACATAAATATAATAATCTTGACATCTAAAAAAATTGCAGTAAAACAAGAATTATTTATTTTAATAAATAAGATCTAAGCTAACTCATTTACCAGGCACTGCATATACTATATAAGGAATTTGTTTGAATCTCTTTTTCTTGTTACATGTAATAGAAACGGCTCGCTATAGTAATATAAAAGTATTCAAATCCCAAGATTTTTTAAAAATTTTATTACCAACACAATTTAAAATGCATCCAAAAGAATAAGGCAATAACAATAGCAATAGCCCATGCTATTACTTCGTAATTATGTACACAGCAGGTAAGAATTCCATTTGAAAACAAGACCACTATACGGGTATTATTATGGGAGGTAATTTGTACCATAAACTCACCCCTTCGCTTTATGACTTACACTTGCGAAGATAATACAACTTACGAAATACACCCTACGTACATACATAAAAAAAGAATGCCGATTAAGTGAACAAAGCACTGTTTTTTTGAAAAAAAATTAAATTAAGTCATAAAATATCAGCTGTCTTTTGAAACTTGTATATACAAGGATGGACTGAAAAGTGCGTGGAATGTGGAAAAGATGGCGCAATTTCGAACGGTTTTTAAGGTGCGTCTTGAAGTAGTTTCTACTATTGAATTAAAAGCCTCTCGGTTTTTGACGAGATGGATAGTGTTGGAATCCGTAATGTCATTAAATACTTGAAAGACTTATCAGCAATAAATATTCTTTGAGAAAAGGACGGTCTGAAGAATCCAGCTTCTTCATTTTGCACTGTTAATAAAAGGATTCATGAGTCGAAACGTGGTCGTACAACTATTAGAAATTTACATTGTAATTGACGTCCGAAGTTGGCCGCTGTTTCGGAAGCTTTTCAAAAATTGCATGCTGTGGTGTTTAAAAAGATCGTCATTTGAAATCGTCTGTGATAGCTGAAGTTGTAAGCATTTCTAAAGAACGCGTAAAACACATTTTGAAACTGCCGAACATTTTTCCAAATTTATTGGTCACCAAACAATTCAAAGCGACATGGCTCTGGTGACTAACAAATTCGATAAAATTTTCTGCAATTTATCTATATTGTTAGTCATCAAACAATTCAGAGTAATGTCCCTCTGAATTGTTTGGCGACCAACGAATTTGTTAAAATTCTGGAGAAAGCATTTATTTATCATAATTTAATATGTTAAAATGCTATACTTTCTTTCATATTAGTCCACTTTTCAAGGTTTTCATCGATTCATGCCTTCACATTCCCCAACAGCATTAACGCCAATTACAGGGGACTTTGGTAGACCATGAGTTTCTCTTTCGCCCGCGCTCGTGTTCTTTGTCCATTAGCATTCGCTTGAACGAGAAAGGGAAACTAAGGAAAACCTTCCCGGACAGTGATAAGCCAGTGACTTACCACAGAGCTATTAGCCGGTTATTTCCATGTCTAAATTTAGCTTTGTTGGGCCCAATTTTGAAACAATAAAAAAATTGAAAAACCATTTTTGTATGCATAAATGGATAATCTCTAAAGTTTTAATGATTCTTCTATCAAATTAGAGAAGTACTGAGTTTGTATTCTATTAATTCGGAACCACTGTTGCTAAATTCGAAGTTTTCGTTTGAAGAAAATCAATTTTTTAAAGGTACTTTTAAACGCACATTTTCAGGGGCTTTAAAAACAATTTGGGAATGAAAATTTTTCTAACACTTTTAGCTTATGGATGATGAACTTGAAAGACCATGTTGAAACAAGTCCGTATCGAGCTTTCACCCTCGAAAGCCAAACACAGATTCTAGATTCATTTCACATAATATAAATTGTTTTTTAATCTCAAAAACGAAACCACTTGTCTTAAAATTCACCCTCTGCTTGCGTATGCGAACCTTTTATTCTATTAGTTCAGAACTATTCTTGCTAAATTCGAAGTTTTTGTTTGAAGAAAATCTAATTTTGGACAGGTACTTTTAAAGGTACATTTTCGGGATATCTAATAGCAATTTTTGCGTCAAAATTTATCTAGTACTTTTGCCTTATTCCTGAAAGGACGACAAACTCGAAAAATCATGTTGAAATGTGATGATTTTGCTATAAAGAGTAGTAATCTGTGTATTCTACTGGTTCAAAGATTGTGTTTTGTGTACATATGCACCACAAAGACTTAATTTGCAACTCTTTGTTTTAATGATAATCGTATTCTTTTCCAAAATAACAAACGTTATTTCTTGCCTTTGTAACGAAGTGTACATGAATATTCACTAATCCCTATTATAATCAGTGTTAACCTGTGTTATAAAACTTATTATTGAGAAGATACGTTCAATACCAACGAAATCCTCAACACCGAAACCGGTCGTAAAAATACAATCTTACTGTATCGTAAAGTTAGTGAAAGTTATATAAAAAAGGGTTAGATCTATACAACATCTGCCCTATAGAATAACAATATTACCGAATTGCCGAGACTCGACAAAGAAAAAAAAAACCAATAACCTTTTTTTTCCTTAAATGTGATCTCGGATCGCTGTTTTCTCAGTTGTCAATAAAACTTAAACGACCATGACTTATGTATATACGACAAACGCGGCATATATATAAAAATCACATCTTTAAATGGGCACCCATTCCAGTAAAAATATTCCTTTTCGGGCGGATACCTCTACTTAAAATTCTAAAGGATTCGAACGATCGGATGGCCTGAAATCAAAGACGCTGCTGCAAATATATATTATCGACGATCATAGTGGTCATTGAACTTAAAGAATTCAGATCCTTTCACGCTGTAAATCTGCGATAATGGTTGTTGAATGCATTTTTTTTCTATGGATTAGAACTGGGCGTAAATATATTGCTAAGTCTGTATTCGGTTTATCGTCTTTAAAATGTTTACAACAAATACTCGAATTTTATTGGTACGTTCTCTAATATTTTTTCTTGCTCTTTGTATGCCCCCTGCTGGGTTTAATATCATAACTTTTTTTTAATATGCTTATGTGATTGTGAGTGGATAATCTATAAATATTCCGTTTCACTATTTTTACCAGGAGAATTAGAAAAACATCTACCTAACGATAAAAGCAACCAATTGTATAATCTATTTTTAAACTAATAAAAGTAAATGAAAATGCCACGTTTATTCTGTAAAAATTACCCGATAAATCACTAAATCATTTTAGCTGTAAATTTTAATAAAATTTTCTTGAAAAATACCCAACGTTGTCTACGATGTGTTTTATTTATTAATTTTTTATTATACAAAGGGTACTAGGAAAGTTACAATACAGCTTTGTTTATTTAATGTTTTCAAAGTAATTTCCTCTACACTCAATGCACTTCTCCATCCTCCTAAACCAATCTTTAAACCAGTTCTGCCAAGTTTCACTAGGGAGTAAAGCACACTCGTTGTAACAAACCCGCAGAAGGTCCTCATCACTGGAAAACCGCCTCTCTTTTAGCTTCATTTTCACATGTGGGAACAATGCAAAGTCGCAGGGAGGACTGTAGAGAGGGTGCTCGATAAGTTTCAATCTTGTCCTGGTCAAATATTCGGTGCAGGCTTTGGCGCGGTGAGCTGGAGCATTATCGCGATGGAGGAACCAGGTGTCCATTCTCGGCTTTGGCCACAGGATCTTCATAGATCCAATGACTTCAGGCAGGCACTGTTCAGTATACCACTTAGCCGTGACTGTCTTCTGTGTGTCCGAAACGATGCGTTCCACAATTCTACTCGATTTGAAAAATACAGCATTTTTTTCTTTACACATCAGGATTTTCTGACAACTACGGGTGTATGCTCATCATCAAAGACCCAAAGTTTGTTTTGAGCTTTAGTCGGCACACCGTAATAGTACAGCCAAATCTCGTCACCTGTCACGATGTTGTTCACATTCCGAGATTGTTCCTTATCAAACTTCTTTAGCATCCGGCACCAAGTCACACGTCGTGTCATCTGCTCTTCAGTCAGTCGATGCGGCACCCAGAGAGAACAAAGTCTCTTCACGTGCAAATGATCATGCAGAATCGAACGAATTGCTGGTGCATTTAAGCCTGAAGTACCCTCTATCTGTTGGTAGGTCACTCGCCTGTCCTCGTCAAGCATTTTCCTCAGTTGTAACATTTCCTCCGTAACTGACGTTCGTTGCCTTCCCGATCTCTCAGCATCCTCTGCAGTTAAACTTCCCCTTTGGAATTCTCTATACCACCTGAATGGCGTTGTGTGATGTGGACAAACATCACCTAGTGCAAGAGTCATTTCTTCGAAGCACTGATCTTTGTTTAAACCACGCACGAAATTATAACGCAAAACTGCCCTTATCTTATTTCATAACCACGATGCCATCGCAAGCACTTTACACTCTCACTGCTAACGAATAACTAAGTGCTTCGTACTTTTGTGTCGCTCGCAGAGACTTTTCTTGTAGCATATTAGAAACATATCGCAAACTGTTCATTTCATTTTTGCGCCATTGTAAATTAAATCAGAATATCAACTTATTAACTTATTTGTTCGTCGGATAATGATCTCTTTCTCAATGCACCTAACTGCAACACTATTATTATTAGACATAATAGTCTGTTGCAAAAGAAATACGCGTTGCTCTCAATATACATACTAATATGTAATATCGCAGATGAAATTGTGGAAACTGCAGATCGAGACGGAGAAGGTAGCGCGTTGACTTGCTACGCCAGTGGAAAATACCTCGAAATTAGCATATCCAGTTATATATTTGTTGCGCGCTGATAAAAATTGACCTCTCTAATCATAAGCTTTATATTACCCTCCAATAGTATTGTGTCGCTTTTATCACTTTGTTTTTTAACGTTACTGTATGTGCTGTACTCAAAACCAGATTAAATGTTCTATAAACGGATTATTATCCTTTTATAGAACATATTTATAAACATTTTTTATTAAAAATGCTTGTAAATATGTTTCAAAACATTGTCTTTTAAATATTGGATTATGCAAAAAAAGCATTTATACTTATTTGTGCCAAGATGTGATAGAAAGAAATAAAATACAACTTGGAAAGACAATGGCATACGAATACCTGCACCCAAGCGCTAAAAATAGGAACTAAATCGCTAAAATTTAGAATTTAGAATATAAAGAAATTATTTGCATTGTCTTAATAAATTAAAGTTGAACAATAATATATTACAAAAACAATTGACACTTCAAATTTTATTTGAGATAGGAAGACAAACGTTCAACAAATGTGAGAAATCATTTTCAAATAACATTCTAACAAAACAGTTAGTAACCACTTATTTGCGCAAAAAGTCTTTCAAACAGAAACCATATGTTATCCAACCATAATTGTATACAATTTCCCTTAAATTGGTGCGTTTGTGTTTTTGGCATTTTGTTTTCTTAAACGCACACTTCAGACGAAATTCTACATTCGTACATAACATGTGTGCCTACCATCGCTGCGTCACCGCATCTTTGAATCAAGAATGTTTTGTGCGCAAACCTAGTATTCAACTCTTCTCCGTACGTTCTCAGCATCGTTTAGCCACCTGTAATAAGTTCCCACACCCTGATGAGCAGCTGACACAACCCTTCCGCCCGCTATATTTGTCTACGGATCTATCTCAGAGCTGACCTAGCATTTATTCTCATTTCTGAACATTAATATCAATAAAAAAAAGGGTACCTGCATTAGTTGTAGGCATCTATAGAAAAGTATGAACATACAATATTATACAGCGAAAGTCGGAATGGCTTATAAAATACGTGAGTAATACTATTTCACACCATGAGTGGTCAGGATAATATGCAACATACTATTAAAAAAGATATTTAATAACAATAATAATGTTTAATGCTAATTAATAATTTATACAACAAAGTATATACGAGTATAATAGATCACACGTTTGGTAGTACAAATAATAATGCAATGGAAGTCAATAGTGTGTTCTTTTCTTTTTTAATATATTAGTTGCTTTCTTCTAACTATAAATTTTATTCCTTTGTATGGGGTATTTCGACTATTGAGGTAATAAAACACTTAATTTTTAGTAACGATGTTTTGGAGGAGAGGGGAGCAGCAAGTTATTAATTTTTCTAGCCTACGATACATTTTTTATTTGCGTATTTGAATAATAGTTTTTTTATTTAATATATACAAATACTAGTCGTGTTTTTTAAGTAAGGGCCGTTTTGTTGTATATACTAATAGGTGGTGCACGCGCCGCAACGTGTGCTGCGTCGTGTCCCGGCATTCCTTGGGAACAACTGTGCTCAGTTGCAGCTGTATAGACAACCTGTACGGTGTGTTCTGTGTCTTTAAAATGTTCAAGGTTATCGAATCACTCGTCCCATACGAAGTACGGTCAGTAAGACGTTTTTTGTCGTCCAGAAACATGTCTGCTGCAGGCATTCACCGGCAGATTTGTGAAGTTTACGGAGTTACTGCAATGTGCGAAGGCAAAGTGCGTAAGTGGGTCAGAGACTTCAAAGTTGGCCAAGACAACGTTCATGATGAGCCCCGCTCCGGTCGCCCATCTGTGATCATAAACGATATGGTGGCTTAATTTTAAGCGAAAATGCTTCAGAGCAGACGCTTCACCATAAGCACTTTTTCAAACGACTTTCCTGTAGTGTCAAGGTCGGTGCTGTACAAGATTGTTTCTAAAAAGTTAAAGTTTAAGAAACTGTGCTCCCGTTGGGTCACTAAACTCCAAACGAAGGACCACAAAAACAAAAGATTTGAGTGTTCGCTGAATTTGTTGACTCGTTATAACGAAGAAAGTGACACCAGAAGTTGTTTCGTAGTGAAGCGTTTCAGCTCGACACTTCGCTACGAAACAACTCCTGAAGCAGATGATTGAGATTTCATAGAAACGTCGAAACGCCGGTTCTTTCGAGAACTTCTGTCCAACATCGCGGAGAGCCCGAGAATCTAATATTACTCATATATATGTCATAATAAAAGTATTGTTTTTTAAATTAATGTCTCTTACAAGTTTCATTTTAGATTGTATTTGATATCATAAAATACATACATATGCGCGTAAGTATGTGATGTAAAGTTAGTCATAATTTAACATACGGATTCCTACCAACTGATAGCTTATAAAACTTGTTTCAGAAAATACGCAAATTATCTTATTTATTACCAACTCTGTCATAAATTATGTATAAACAAACAATTAAAAGTTGCAATTACTTGTACTTCATTTTACATATGGGACGTATCTTTCAAAAAAACTTATTCGATTATTGAACTATTACCGGTATACATTTGAAAGAGGTTATGCTATGTATGGGCAAATAAATTCCACAAAATACAGGTAAAACGACACCTGAACTTAAAAATTGATCGATTTTTACGAAAAGTATCACGGTCAGGTCACTTGAAAGGGTTTAAAATTATGTCTGTAGGGCTGGGAATCTGTTCCTTGAATAACAAATGAACCTTATATGTGGTACACCTTTACAAAAGGTGTTTGTTTCAGAATTTATAGCAGACATTTTCCCATGAAAGATTTGATCTTTATTGTGCCAGCATAAGTTAGAAACATAAGAGATTAATTTTTCCGTTTCAAAAAAATCTTAGCGTCTGTTTACATATCATGGAATTAATAATCAATAATATTGGGAATTATTACCTTTACTGTATGTACACAGTATGTTAAATAAATAACCGAACTTTTTACAATGAGTGATTCATTACGATGTACTTTTTTCAATAAAGATTTTTTGACAGATAAAGCGCGAGTCGTGCCAAACTTTCACACTATATTAATTAAGTATAGTATGATATTTTATTATGGCACAGCGTCTACAAATTATTCAGTTGTATTACGAAAATCGACGTTCCGCAAGGAATGTGTTTCGTGAGCTTAGAGCAATTTGTGGTCTACATAATCGGCCTCCCAAACGCACAATTTGCTATACCATCGAAAAATTTGAAACAAAATTTTCATTGTTGGATAATACGCGATCAAATAGACCACTTCCAGCACGTAGCCAAGAAAAGATAGCGATTGTAGATGAGAGCTTATCATGTCCCATAACTTGGCGTATTTTACGTAAGGATATTCGTTTAAAAGCATATAAAATTCAACGGCTGATTTTTCGAATCGTCATCGCTTCAGTCTTTGAGCTCTTGAAAAGCTTGAAGGATATCATCTATTTTCGACCAAAATTTTGTTCAGCGATAAAGCCCATTTCTGGCTTAATGACTACGTCACTAAGCACAATTGCCGTATTTGAAGTGAAGAGCAATCCGAAGAGGTTCAAGAGCTGTCTTTACATCCAGACAAAACTACGGTTTGGTGTGGTTTATGGGCAAGTGGAATGAATCGTCGGTGAATATTTCTACAAAAATGAAGACGACCGAATAGCGCCCTATATTGCGCCATGATAACGGACTATTTGAAGCCCGTGATCTCGACGATATTTATTTTCAACAAGACGGTGCTACTTGGCACACAGCCGGTGAAAGCATAGTTTTATTGCGAGATCAATTTGGTGAGCATTTAATTTCACGTATAGGACCCGTGCAATGGCCGCCTGGATCATGTGATATTACACCTTTAGACTTCTTCCTTTGGAGCTACGTAAAGTCCAAAGTCTACATGGATAAACCAGCTACTATTGGGCAATTGGAAGCCAACGTTATTCGCGTGAATCACCAAATACCACTTAAAATGCCAGAGCTCGTCATCGAATATTGGAACTTCAAGATCGGTTGTTAGGCGCAGCTATGGCCAACATTTGAAGGAAATAAAAATCTTTTGTATGATAATAGAGAATATCCGATAAAATTGAAGTTTTTATTTTTTTTAGTTTCGAAAAAAGTACCTCCAAATGATCACCCCTTATTAGGTTTGGAAGAAACAAAAACAAGATTTCAATTGTTTTAGGTCTATCTTTCAATATATTTTAAATAAATAAGAAAAAAATAAAAAGGTTAAACAAAACATTGATAGAACAGGTGATTTTGATGGAGCCTGTGGTTGATTAACTTAATCACTAAAGGTTGATATATAACCCCTTTCCACATTACTATTATTTGTAAAGCCAATAAGACAGGTAAATAATAAGTAAGACGAATGTCTTTTAGATGTTGCATCATCATAGTGTTCTATCAATTTAGTCACCTGGAGAACTATGGCAAGAAATACCCGAGCCAAGACGCACACTGAGTGTGCGTCTTAGCTTTCAGCGGTACGAATCGTGTGCGGAATTAGTTTTTTCGTACGGGTATTTTTTGCCGTAGTTCTCCAGGTGCAACACTGCTTAATTATCTGCTGATGATGACAACTTAGTTGTCGAAATACGTATACAGAATTACGAAAATTAATGTGGGATTAAATTGATAGAACACTATGATGATGCAACAACTAAAAACATTCGTCTTACTTATTATGTACCTGTCTTATTGGTTCACAAATAATAGTAATTTTCTTCTCCACAATTTTCCTTTTCAATTGCTCGAAAATGATTATCTTCCGTACAATGTGTATAATTAAGAAAAGACATTTGTGTCGGGATGAACCAATTTACTACATTTCTATTATGTACAAAACTCATTTTCAACTTCCAACTTTGTCAAAACTATCTTTAATTATTCTCTCATGTTCTTTCGCACAGTTTACATGCTCGCTCCCATTTAGATCTCTTATAATGAAGAAAAAAGCACGAAACCATACAATAAGACAGAGAAATGTACATGGAAGGAGCGAAATGCCACTGTCATTACCATCATCATCACGACAACGCAAAACAACGACAAATAATGTACCATTATCTAAACAAAGTAGTGGAAACTAAAGTGCGGTGTTTGAAGAAATGTACTTCCGCGTTTTTGGCGTGGCGACATCACGTAGGCCTTGACCGTGACGGCTAGAAGACGGGGAAAGGGGAGAAGTCATTGAACGAAGAAGTGGGGCACCTCCGAGAAAGAAACATTGAAGCATGCGAAAAAAAATGGGCATGGGGAATACGTAATAATACGTATGTGTCTGAGAAATAATAGCGAATTATATAACTTCACATGTGTTGTGTAATATTATAATGAATTACCGAGTATGGGTTCTGCTATTTCGTTAATAGGTTTAATAAATTAGAAATTGACAGCATTTCAATACATGATTGATTGATCTATTGTTTAGAAATCACTTCCTAAAATATGGTGGAACGGATGTCTCTTAAATATTAAAATTTAAAATTAAACACAAACACTCAACTGTGTGATTTTCACAAAATTTCTTTTATTTAAAAATAGTAACAATTGTCTCGTCAACACTATGGCTTCTTCGTTCAAAAAAGTAAAACAAATCTGAAGTAATTGTTACCATTTTTAAATAAAGAAATTTTGTGAAAATTACATATTTGAGTTTTTGTATCTAATTTTGTTATGGATTTTAATCAAGTAGAGACCACATCAGTTAATTATTAAAATGATATAAAACACAATTCTTAATTTTAATTAAGAAAGACTTTAAAGCTCTAAAGGTGAGTTTTGCAAATAAATTGATTTTACGTCTTGCTCGATAACTCTTAAATAGTAATCTAAAATTTAATATGGTGTCATATACACAGTCTGTTGCATTTAAAATGGTAACTTTTAGTGGCGCCATCTATTAAAAAAATATGCCTCGGTAAAGCAGATCTTTCACCAATGTTATGTAAAAATATCATGATATTTGCATCATTACAAGCAGAGAAATTGCGCATATTAACAGTGTGTATTTGGCATTGGTCGAAAAATAAATTTTGAACAAAGAACAAATGTCAAGTCCTGTTTTAAACTCGATTTACTGAAACGTTTAATTTTACGAAGCAAGTGTATGGTGATGTGTGTTTATCACGTACGAGTGTGTATGAGTGGTATAAACGATTTAAAGACAGTCGTACAGACATAAATGACGACGAACATCCTGATGCAAAAAAATCTGTGATTACGGAAAGTAACATCGAACTCGTTCGTGAATTTATCACAAATGAGCCGAAATGCTCATTGAGAGTACGTATCAGGTATGATACCTAGATCCAACAGTTTCGGTAGGAATTCCTATAAAATGATTCTGAGACTCTCAATTCGAATCTGCCAGTTAAACAAATGTTAGAGGAATCAGTAAGGCTAAGAGTGAGTACTTATCTAAATCCTTTCTGGTACTCAAAATCAATAATGCCTTACTGAAGAAACACATACTTGCAATAATGGGCAGCGCAGATTAGAGGGTTTCATCTACGACTTTATATTAGTCGAAGCTGAACACCTCAATTACTGTACAGCTACCTGCTAGACACCGACTTGATTTCAACGTCCTGTGAGGTAAACATCTTCGAGCGATATATGGAAGTAACTTTAACAGTTACCACTTACAATGGAGATACCATGCATATGACCAAAATGGCACTAAACAGGCTGAGTGAGCCGATGTTGTCATCATCAGCAGATAATTAATTAGTGTGGCATCTGGAAAACTACGGCAAAAACCCGCACGAAACAAATTCCGTACACGATCGAAAGCTAAAACGCACACTGTGTGCGCTTAGTTGTCGAAATACGTATACAGAATGTAAAAATTAATGTGGAAAAGGATTATATATCAACTTTAAGTGATTAAATTTGAACTATCCAAAACAGAAAATCAGAATTCACAATGTGAGAACACGACTTCGCAATCGGATACAATTAAATTAAGTTATTAGCAGCAGGCTGCTTCGCAGCAAAAAGATAAAACAATCCAATCTAACTCACAAAAAATCTTTACAATATACGTCCAAATACAGAAATCAATTCTACATATTACAACAAAAAAGAACTCAAATCTCATTACAATGCTTTAATATATCTCATGGCAATGAATCAATTTCTGGAATAATCGATCACTTCTTGTAAGGACGCGCAGTTTTTGTCCGGTATACGAGTACTTAATTGGAAATTGAGATTCTAATCCTATGAACTCGTGTAGAAAAAAGCAGAAATAAGAAAACGAAATACTCCCCTCCCCGTATTGGTCTCACAGACTTTTCAATCCAGTCGGACGAATGGTAAGATAATACCCTCTTAATTGGATATTATTAATTCAAAATAAATAATATCAGATCCATTAGGTACCTAGTACATACAACAACAAGCAGCTGCATATCTTTTCTTGCTCTCATTCCATATCGACCAACATTCGACGGACATGGGAACTTTAAAATGCGTTCGGGAATAATTATTGATTTGTATCTATAGATGTATGTAACTACAAGAACGTATATTCGCCGGTCTTCTATTAACTTATCATATTGTTACAAGCTTGTACGGTAATGTAAGTATATTACAATGATTAGATTGTGGATTACTAATTTGTGATTAGAATTTTGTTTCTTTTCTTTTTTATTTCCTTTGCATATTGAATGGGCTCCGAAATTGAAATACGTTCTCTGCTGCATATCAAGTTGTACCTACTTGAAATTTTGTAATGGAAAGCATGCATTATAATTAATTTAAATATTGAATCCAAACGATTCATCGTGACGTTGAATTTTTGAATATTTTGACTGTGCATCTTTTGTTTTGGAACTTATTACAACACCCTGTAATCGTATTAATATCTTAAAGTTTGTAAAAATAAAATCTTTTTCAAAATAGGCTGTGAAAATAGATTGTTTTATTGAATTAACAACACACATAATCCAGCGTTTCTCAGCTTTTGGGTCGTGATTCAATATTGAGCCGCGATATAAATTTTATGGGTCGCGAAATGTTAGAGAAACTATATAAACATTAGAGATTGGTATATGTTTTCAATGTGTTAAATATTTTATTGTTTGTGAAACATTTTGTTAGATTGAGAAATATTTGAATTGTGGTACCAATACAAACAAATTTATTGGGTCTCTGTTTAAAGAGATTGGCAAACATTGACCTAATCTTAAATATTTTGAATATAACTTAAATTACCAAGGTTACTAGTTTATTCTGATGTAATGCAAATAGTGGTTTCGTAATGGAGTTTTCACCTAGCCAAAGTGAGGTTTTTAGTAGGTGAAAGCCCCACACAACAGGGAACTTGGTCCTTTCCCTGAGCGCGTTAGGCATTTTCCTCACTAAAAAAAAAAAACTAGAGTTACTAGTTTGGATATTCCCAGTTTAGTTTCCAACAAGTCTTGCACATTTTCCTGATGTGGATACACTGCACAATACACTAATTTTCCCTGATCATTACGCATTAGGCAATGGTACACTTAAGCTGTCGCACTTGATGCTGGTTGTTTAGTAGTTGTAAATAGATGTAGTTTATTAATTACTGTTACAAAACTACGAAAGCATCTAGAAAGCTTTTTTAATCTAATAATGAAACAAAAGGATCTCCGGTAACTAACGCCATCTGACCTGCAACAATTTTATTCCATTAGAAAGAAATTATATTTATTGGTCTTCAAAATAGGTATCAATCTCTTGTTTCAATTAGCTATAGTCTTCGAAATGGCGTCCTCTGATGAGCTTTTTCGAATTTCTTAATTAAAAGGGTGGAGCAAAATTCAAACTATATGGGATACGGTCCAACTCAAAGAAGTTACACTAGCAGAAGATGGGTTGTTCTGTGGTTGTTTGTGGTCATTAACCATACATAATTTTCTTAACGTATCGCCATAAATAACTAGCTGCTCAACTGTTATTATAGTCCCTTTTAAAATATATTCAACGATAACTGTTGTCTGGTTTTAGAAAGCAATAGATCATCCTCAATGGATTCACGATCACATCCAAATTGTTTTGACCACTATTTCTCTTTCAAATATGACGGAGCCTCGTCTCCATACACTGCATTCTACCGCGAATAGTTTCAGGAGAATTCTATTCCTTTGATGACACTCTCACGTTCTATTTTCACAAAACTCTATCATGAAACACTTTACAAGCACAAAATAATGAACGAATAAAAGCCAAATTTGAAACTATAGAAAAACGTTATGAGCATGGAACATTATTAGGTAATGTACAATTAGCATTCTTTATCATGATTTCATAGATTTTTTTCTAATTTTACTTTCATTACAAAATTAACATCTTATTACACCACGTCATGATTTTATTACAGCCTGATTTGATAAAGCATACTCTCGATAAATATAAATGACAGCGCAACTTTTAATTTATTAACTCCTTTCGAAAATTTGAGATAATCTATATAAATTAAGTATATATTCTAATTACCTAATTTTGTTGTATAAAATATTTGCTTTCACCTAATTTTTATTGCCTGTTATTGCAGAAATTTCTTCTGCTACTCTAACATTCAAGCCCATATAACACATTTTGGTGTTGGTATTCCTAACGGAGGTACCAAACAATAGAAACATTTACCAGTGTCTTAAGATTTTAGTGTTCGTCTACTTTCGCACTGCTAACCTTGATACGATTTTGGCGAGATGAACACATCCTCATTCCTTCGTTCGTACATTCGTAACTGAACAATAGAGGGAATTATTGTTTTTCATTATTTTTTTTGTATCGAAAAAGTCCTTAAAACGCGCCGTAAACAGGGTGTTATTAACATTTCAATGATTCTTTTAACATTTGTTATAAGTAGCAGGTAATTTTGATAGAGCCTGTGGTTGAGTAACTTATTCACTTAAAGTTGATATATAACCCCTTTCCATATTAATTTTCGTATTCTGTATACGTATTTCGACAACTAAGTTATCATCATCAGCAGAGAAATAATCGCAGTGTCGCATCTGGAAAACTACGGTAAAAACCCGCACGAAACAAATTCCGTACACGATCTGTACCGTCGAAATCCAACACGCGTAATGTGCAGCAATGGTGACAACTTAGTTGTCGAAATACGTATACAGAATACAAAAATTAACGTGGAAAGGGGTTATATATCAACCTTAAGTGACTTTGTTATAGCACTGGATAGTAATAAATACCATCAAGAAACGTTCTCAAGAATAAAAGAAGGAAAAAGTAAAAGAAGGTATTTTGTTGGACCTCAGTCAGATACGATAAAAATACAAGTATTAGAAAATTTGAAACCAAATTAACAACGCAGGAAAGAACTGCATGGATATCCATAATATAAGTTTTTGCCAGTTCTTTTGGTAAACAAAAAAGCAGAAAATTACAAAACTTTAATAATGGACATGATACAAGCATTTCATAATGCTGGCTCACAATATGTGCTTTAAAGTACACATTTTTACATTCTCAAGTTGGACTTTTGTCTGGAAAATAAGAGCGACGTTAGTGATAAACACGGCGAGCGCTTCCACCAAAACATTTTGCGAATGGAGGAACGATTCCAAACCAAATGGGGTCCTGTAATGTTAGCAGATTACTGTTAGACGTTAAGAAGGGAAGCTGTGGAGGTTGTGGAAGTTGTTTATAAGAAACATGGCAATATTTCGTCACATTTCTAATTGTAAGAATTCGAAATATACATTCAAATATATTAATAAACAGAAAAGTCTTTTCGTTAGAGTCTAAATGTAGCACAAACTCGACCGGCTATCTTTTATTAAAATAAATATTTCTGTTTTCTATAAAAAATTAATGCACGTCGCTTGATGACCAAACCAAAAGTTGAAATTTGTGGGCCAATGTAATTTATTAAGAAAGTTTCATTTTATTCGTACTTATAAATTATTATATGTGTTTATTCCAAAGTTATCACATGTAAAAGTCATCTAAAGAAAATAAACAAGTGCAATAAATTTTCTTCTGGGTGTTCTTAACAATCAGCCTTCTATAAATCAAAACTTTATGTCGAATCTAAGTTATAGACGCCAAAATATGCTTCCAAGAATATATAATTTATTAATCCCATAACATTCGCGTGTCCAAATACGCATAAATAAGTATCCTATATCCAACACAACAATACATAAAAATAATATGCGTGTATATAAACATTCACTTAACAAAGAATCGTAACATCTTATTTAAATACAAACAAAACAGATGACGACATGTGTTTTATGTGCGGGCAGAGACTGTTATTTGCACATGTCACAGAACATGTTTGCAATATTTTTACTTCACTTTTTTAACCGTTATTTATGTATGTTCGTTCTTCTGGTGTACGCCGTTCCTTTTCTTTTTCGTATTCTTCGCGGATTAATAAACATAGTTGAACGATTTAGGTACATATAATTCTGCATTAATTCATTGGAAATATTGCCGTTCCACATTTTCTATGTTTGACGAAGAGTTTAGTTACGAGGGCTATCTAGAAACGCATTTGCCTTGCCAAATATAATCGATAGTGAACTGTCTTTATTTTTTCATGCGTATTAAACTTTCTTAATGCTACATAAGCTATACTGGCACAAACTAATCGTCCTAATTCATAATAATAATTCACACCCTCAGATCCTCCAATAGTTTAACGTCAATTGCAGGGGTTTTTGAAAGATCATGAGTTATTATTGCTTCGCGTGCATGGTGCGACTTAAGAGTTCTATCTCTTAGCAGTCGCTTAGATGGGGAAGGGAAATCACGAAAAATCTTTTCAGACAGCAAGCCATCGAACTCTAACCCGAGACTCTCACTGAGCTATTAACCCTGTCTTTTTTATTGTACTACTTGCTTATAGTACGGCTCACAAACTATTTTTATTAAGTCCTTTCAAATTTTTAGTCTGCCTCTTTTTTTACTAAAATCAATAAGAGAAATTTGTATAATTTTTTGTTTTTGACATATAGTATAATCTTGCTACTACAAGAGCATAAAAAGTTTATGAAGGAAAATAGGAAAAAAGCAGCAAATTGAGACGTAAAAAGCGCTCGCAATCCTCCACATAAGCCCTTTCTACCTCACGTCTTCAAAGAACTTTGCAGCGAAAATCTATGAGCAGGTTTCGCCTCCAGCTCAAACGGTTTTGGGAGTGAGTCGTTCAAACGAAAATGACCGAAATTCGGTGGGCTAGTAAAGGAATAAGCAAAACCTTGTGTGCCAGAATACAACACGCTTAAATTGAATTAACAGATAAATCAAGTTGTTGGATCAGTAATTACAAGAAAGCAATTTTAATTACCAAATTGACACTAGATTCAAAATAAACCTTCTTGCTTCTGAACGTCTTCTCAAACAATAACTTGTTCAAGAAAAAGCAATACTTAACATGGTTGACAATCAATCTTCTACTAGTGTCCGAAGAATTACTAACAGACTTAACATAGACCGCATAAGAGTATGGAGAACTTTACATATTTTCGGTTTATATTTGTAACATTTCTTACCTGTACGAGCTTTAAAACCTGGCGACTATTCATCAAAACTTGAATTTAGTCACTGCTTAGTGAGAAATCGAGGGCTTTGTTGGAAAATTTTGTTTAGTAATGAAGCCTCCTTCACCAGAAACGACATCCAAATATCAGAAATTCACATTGTTGAACACTTGAAAATCCATATTAAACAAGAGAATTCTGTTTTCAAGGCAGATTCTCGGTGAATGTTTGGTGTGGTATTATTGACGATCGTCTCAGTGGTCTGTTTATAATCGAAGAGTCTCTCACGATTGTTCGTTATTTACGTTGCCTGAAAAATGACCTTACAACATTACTAGACGACGCTCTTCTTAATGTAAGACGACGAATGTGGATACAGCATGATAGTGCAATTCCGTCCTTTGGTAAGCAAATAACAGATTTTTCTTAATCAAAATTATACGAACCAGTGGAGTGGAAGAGGTTCACCTGTTGCTTGGCCGCCAAAATCACAAGACTTAAATCCTCTAGATTATTTTGTATGGGAAAAGTTGGAAAAAGTTGTTCAGAACAACTTAAAAACAGCAGACAACTTGTTGCTAGAATTATGGATTCCACAGAAGCTCTTCATGCTTCGCTTGAGACCTCTGCACTTTGGTAAACATGTGACAGATATTCTTAATCAAAATTATACGAACCAGTGGAGTGAAAGAGGTTCAACAGTTGCTTAGCTGCCAAGGCCACCAGACTTAAATCCTTTTTCTAGATTTATGCAGAACAACTTGTAAACAGAGACTAATTTGTTGCTAAAATTATTGTTGGCGCATAAACTATTCGTGCTGACCCTGAGACCTCTGTATATTGATAGATAAGAAACAAATTTTCTTAATTGAAATTATACGAACTGATGAAGTGGAAGAAATTCAGCAGTTACTTGTGCGCCGAGGTCACCAGATTTAAATCTTCTAGATTATTTTGAATGGGAAAAACTGAAAAATTTATTCAGAACAACTTAAAAACAGAAGACAACTTGTTGTTAGAATTATGGATGCTACAGAAGATCTTCCTCTAAATAATTTTTTATGAGGAATCCTGAAAAATTTATTCGGAACCTGAGAACAGAGAACAACTTGTTGCTAAAGCTATGAATGCTACAAAAACTTTTCGTACTGATCCTGAAACCACTGCACTTTGGTAGACAAGTACCAGATTTTCTTAATCGAAATTTTACGGTGGAGTGAAAGAGGTTCACCAGTTGCTTAGCTACCAAAATTACCAGACTTAAATCTTTTTTTCGATTTATGCAGAACAACTTAACAACAAAGAACAACTTGGCAGAATTATGGATACTCCATAAACTACTCCTGCTGATCCTGCGACTGTTAGCAGAGCTACCTCTTCAATTTTAAGAAAAGGTTGACTATGTATAGAGCAACAAGGTGGACATTTTCAATAAGGAATCTTCTAAAATGATTTTCATTGATTTGTTTAGAGCGATACATACGTAATATCTGCATTAGTAGGGTTATCTAAAGTTGCCAATGCTTGTAACTCAAATCTGATACGTAGACTTCCGCGGTCGCGGTCCATACTATCTGCTTCTGGGCTTCCGGGCTGGAACCACGTCATTGGTATAACTGCCGACGTTTCGTCGTCGCAGTTTCAGTGCGACAGACAGTAGCAGTAGTTGAGCCCTGAAGGTGTCCCATAAGAGTGGGTACGAAACGTCAGCAGTTATACCAGTGACGCAGTTCCAGCCCGGAACCCCAGAAGCAGATAGCTTGTAACTCAATTACGAGAGAGTTTTGAGCATGTGTTTTTTAGACATTGACTTGAAATTGCTTCAGAAACATATGCTTAAGCTGTGGCAATCATATAATGGGACATCCAGTACACAATTTTTATTCCTCTATCAATGTTACCCTCATTAATACAATAGCTATCGATGTAATACATTTTCTTGTTGCTTCCTACCCTCAATTGACCTTTTATCACGTAACTCTGGAATGACCATATAATCAGCCACAATAAAATTTCCCAAATTTTAAAACTTTTATAATATTTCACTATATTCTATTTATATTTTATAAACAAAAAACATATTAACTTCCGAGATTTAAATTCAAAACAAGTTTTTTCATATAATATTAATCGCAATCTTTATTGTAAACAGAAAACCTTAAACAAAAAGTTCTATCAAAAAAACGATATTATTTATTAAAAGCGCTGCTTATACATACATTTCACACTATTTTTGCTAAATATACACATGAATTGCTATGGTTTATTGCACTATTGTAGCACACAAAAGTTCATTTTTGAAAAAAATTCTCTTATATGAAATACATTTCGAATCCGTCGCGGTTAAAGCGTGAATAACGAACCTAAGAATACTGCAATTGAAATATTCGTGTGTTCTCTAATAGTATCCTTTCGACAATTTTGTACGGATTTAATTTCAAATAAAAGAATATAAAACATAGTGAACTGTTATCATTCCGAACGTTACAGAAAAATATAGAAGACGTGACATTTTAATGTTTAAACCGGCTCTTAAAAATAGAAGTAAATGAATTCATTTTAACCTGGAATTTTTGTTTTCGTTTCTTTCTTCACATACCGGTAAGTTTAACATTATGAAATTATGAGACAAAGCAAATATTTACCTGCCTTAAAAAATATCTAGGCTAAAAGTTAAAATGGGAAATTATGCAAGAGATGTTCTCTTTGTGTCGTGTTCAATAACAATAATAATAACAATACAGAATATTTATTTCAATTTTTCAAAATATTTCCACCAATAGACAATTAATTATTGAATCTATGAAAACGAATTTTCAAATCATTTACTCCAGTCGTTTCGCGTTCGGTTATTAATTGTCGTAACCGTAAACTAGGTTTAGTTTGATTGACAAATTTAATCACATATTGAATCGCTGGTGAAGCAGTGTGAATGCAAACGTTTTCGTGATGCAAGATGTTTTTCTCGAACAGTTTGGAGAACTTGAAGCAAAGAAACTGCAGTATAACATTCAACGTTAAAAGTATGAAGGTCCTCCAGCGCTGCAGCGAAAACATATCCATCAATCCCTAAAAATGTGGCAAACATCTTGTTTTAGATTTTGTCTCAAACAACTTTTATTGGAATATTTTTATTATTATTATTATTATTGGCCCTAACTATAAGTTATTAGCCACATTCTATGGTTATAACCTAACAATCCGAAAGAACGTCAGGGGAACCAGAGGACTCACTTCACATCCGGGGTCGATCGGGTAACTGCAGGACAACAGAGGTAGGCCACCAGAAAAAAGAATTGTCCAAATGGGATTAAAAGCGAAGGGGCACAACTATATTCGACGAGATAAGTCACACATACGCTTATATTTTCTACATCTTATTTTTTTGCCTTGAGCTATTGAATAATTAACAGTTGAACTTTCATTACTATCAGGTCATGTATCAACTCACTAACTTGCTCAAAATGCTTAGTTATTAATAACTTCATGTGAAATTTATTACTAAACTGTGCGTGATGGAATTTTTATTTTTTCGGTAATCAACGTACAAAAAGACTATAAAATTCACTGACAATATCTTCTTCTGGGCTTCCGGGCTGGAACCGCGTCACTGGTATAACTGCCGACGTTTCGTACCCACTCGTATAGGACATCTTCAGGGCTCAACTACTGCTACTGTTTGTTGCACTGAAACTGACTGGCAGTTACCAGTGACGCAGTTCCAGCCCGGAAGCCCAGAAGAAGATAGAATGGACCACGACCGCGGAAGTCTACGTACCAGATTCACTGATAATATTTTAAACAATTTTTCCATCGCAGGTCCGTTTTATCGTTAGCTTATCAGACTTTCACACCAGATGATTGATGCCAATGTCAAATTTGAATAAATTGAAGCGAGCTAAGCGCTTATATTATTTCATTCCCCTCAGACCCGAGATACCCAGTGAAAAACACTAAAAGAATTCAGCGAATAGTCCATGATTTTTTGCGCTTAGCGTTTTCGAAATAAATCCATTTTTCACTACCCGTCAGTGTTCGATGCAGAAATGACTTCCGATCATACCTTCGAAGAAGCATTTCGCAGAAGATTTTTCGATTTTTCATTTGCCTGTCATTCAATTGATGTGGCACCCATTTTCCCATCCTTCGCATTTTTTTCACTGCTCGTAATTGGCCGCTAATCGTTTCTTGGACCACATTTAACGCTTCTGCCAATTGTTTTTGGGTTTGGGTTGGGTCTTCATCCAATAACTCCTGCAGTTTCGAATCTTCAAACTTTTTCTGTCTACCAGAACAGTCTTTGTCTTGCGCATCGAAATCACCACTTTTAAATTGTCAAAGCCACGCCTACTTTTATGGTTGGAGCATGCTCACTGTAAGTTCAGTTCTTTCAGAGGCTTTTCTTTTTGATTAAATAAGAAAAGTAATGCGTGCCGAATATGCGGTTTTTGAAGCACGAAACTCGACATTTTCAAAGAGTTATAAATATATGACGGTGTTACTTTCGCAAAATATAACATGTATGGCTTTGAAGCTTGATGTCAGTAGAATAAAATGACATATGTGTCAAATTATAGCATTACATACGTAAGCTTAGCGACATCTCTTAGAAAAACCGGTAATGACTTTATAGCATAGCATATACATATGTAGATAGATGCGTATGATTCTAACATTTGCAAAAAACGATCTGGCGTCATCTGCTGTAAAACTGTTAATAGTCAATTTTAAAATTCTTATTTATTTTTTCTTAATTCACCATTTTTTGTATTATTTTTTGTGGTTAAACTAAATGAAAAAAATCGATTAGATTCTTTTCATTATCTACAATAAAATAATACGTTCAGGAGGCGATCGGCTAATAAGTTTCTGAGCACACGCTGTGCGAAATTATTAAAATGATTAATTAAAGGTACCTTAAAATCTAGCCTGTGAAAAATTAAATAAAAATCTGACGGGCGTAAAAAACGCGAACAGCTGCCGTTTTGCTTCCGAAATGCTGATGACCCCCCTGATCTGAACGATTCCTTTTTTTCCATTTTGCCACGTCTTCCGGCACTCGAACTTGTTCGGGTAGGTAAAGGACGGAGACGAAGAACTACAAAAGTAAATTGAGGGCAACGTGGGATACATACATGCACCATTGGAATTACAAGTGACACTACTTTACCTGATGTGTGTGCTATACACCCTCGCCAATAAGAGATAGACAAGGTTTCATTATTTGTCTACCGTGGGAACAGAAAAATATAACTATACGTGCATGGCATGTTTATTCTTCTGTGCAGTTCTTGTACAGAAAAATGATATTTTTATATCTTTGTCCTTTGATGTAGAATCTGGATTTTAAAATTGATAAACGTCAGGATGTTTACCATTTATACACGTTGACAAATAAAAAAAGACTCTTTATGTGAATAATGGATTAAGAAGGATAACAATTGACACTTATAATAACTATATCGATCGGGTGGTTAATAATCAATAAACGAACGAATACATGCATTAAAGTTAAATGAAATATACGATATACATACACTAAGTATGTGGGTGGACCAGTAACGGTGTACAAGCAAACATAAACTCACTTGCAAAAAATTATTTTATTCTTCAACGTATTCACTGTGGCATTCATTACATGTAATTCAACCCAAAGGAAGATTTATTAAACTCTTCGAAATATGCGTTACTTTCAACGATTAACTTTTTCATACGACAAAAATTTCTTGTAACCGAGCTAAGCTTTCAGAAATCAATCAAGTGTTTGCAGACTGAAGTAATAATAGATTCGTTCGTTTCATGTAATTCTAACAATCGTCAGTAGTAGACGGCATAGGCCGATTTGGGGACCGTCTCTACCTCCCTGCTGTCACATCGATTGCCATATATAGTCACCGGACGTGATGTAAAGGTGGCGAAGGCGGTGCCCGAACCTAGTCCCGCTCGTACAGTGCTTATCACTGCTATTTGATATACTAAGCTTTCGGGGTTGAACAGAAGAAAAAGTCTGAGCGGTGGGTTTAAGTCGAATAAATTGGACGCGAAAACAATTCGAAATCTAATCCATGAATTTTTACTACTGGAACCGTCAAAAAGTGAATAAATGCATTATCCTGAATGAAAAATACTCTTTTCATCTTTAATTGGAGCCTTTTACATTGTATTGTATCACGCAGTTGATCTACAACAGATCCACACTATTCACTTACTATCGCTTTGCTGTTTCCGAGATAACGCGGGCCAACAAAGTTTTACCCTAAATCAGTAACTGACAAAATTACAGCATCTACAAAGTATAAATTATTCGAAAAGAGCTAATATTGGTTTAGCTCTGGTTACGGAGAAAATGCAGGTATGGAGTTGTTCAGATGTGATATGACTCGTCCACTCAATGGGAGATAGGCTTGCATTGTTGCGAGATAGACACGTTCTCATTCTGTCATTCAAATATGTACATTAATGTGTTGTACGAGAGTGAATCTCTGAAACATATGTGGAAAACGTGGTGTTATTAATATTTAAATGATTCCTTTTAACATTCACCTATTTCGCCTATCGCCGAGACAGCAAGTGTCTATCTATACAAGCTCTGGGAACTTTGTTGTCGACATGCGATATAGACACGTTCTCCTCTGTCATTCAAATACATTCGTGTGTTGTACGAGAGAGGGAGACAATGTTTTTTCATCATTTTTCTGTAACAAAAAAATACGATAAACCCTACAAAAGTATCGTTCCTTAATAATACAAGTTTACCTGATGATGAGTGAATCTCTGAAACATGAGTATGTAGTAAACAGGGTGTTATTAATATTTAAATGATTCTTTTTAACATTGAAAATACAAATTATTCGAAAAGCGCTAATATTAGTTTAGCTCTGATTATGAAAATACAGTTAGAGACTTGATCAGACGTGATGAAGATCAAGAATTTGGAGCCACCAAACGACTTTTAGTATTTCGTTTTAAGTGTGGCTTTTAGGAAGTTCTTCTTTTTTAACTACAAAACGGTTTCCTATATTTCCCTCTGTTAAAATACACAATATTTGCAGTTCATTATCATAGATTGCAAAACAGCATTATATTCCTTCCCCTGGACTATTTTATCATCGAATCGCTAATACTTTTATTGCTAAAGAACTTGCACATTTCTAATAACATTACATATGAGCAGGCATTATGTGCTAACGATCATTGTTTGTGATTTATATTTTAAACGTATAATTTGCGAATCCTTTCAAATCCTACCAGAAGGTGTGTGGGTACGTTAATCTGCTGTCACTGAATATAAATTTTGCCACAAAGAAACTACGGAAAAAAAATTAATTATCAACATAGTTTACGGGCGTAACTGATATAGGTATTATTTTTTTGTTCAAGTATATGATAGTCGTTAAAAAGTTAATTGTTTTTTTCGCTTTTTTAATTTTGTACACAATATAATATGGAACAATATTGACACAAGATTATAATTAATAAATTATCTGCAACAAAATCTTGCTCTTATAATGATAATCGATTTAAAATAATGCTGTCAATTTGTATTACCTGGAAATGAGGTGTTCATTATGTTACATGTCAAAGTATTTAATAAGTAAAAGGTCGATATGTCCACAAAAAAATGACGTCGATTCAATTTTGTTTCGTTGTATAATAGAAAAATAAATTCTATAACTAACAATTACATAATATAAAATGTAGATTAAACTTGAATTAATTGGAATAATTTCAGCTTATAATTAAGTGTATTTACATACATAAAATTAAACAATTGTATCTGGCAGGATATACTAAGGAATCATGGTAAATTTTTCTCTGTTCATGATTGTAATGCCAATAAAAAAGAGAGAATATAATATTAATGATTTATTTTTCCATTTTAAAAAATTTAGAAAAGAATTACAAAGAAACTATCTGCTTCTTGGCTTCCGGGCTGGAACCACGTCACTGGTATAACTGCCGACGTTTCGTACCCACTCATATAGGACATCTTCAGGGTTCAACTACTGCTACTGTCTGTCGCACTGTAACTGAAGTACAAAGAAACCTTTCTACTTTTATATAAAGCAAGCAAAAATTGACAACCAAAATAATTTATTTCCTTAACTGCTTATGCAATTGGATGTACCAGGTGTACCGGAAAGTCTTTACCGGTTTTTCTAACACATGTCGCCTGGCTCAAGTATGCAATGTTATGATTTGATACATAAGTCATTTTATTCTACTGATATCAAGCTTCAAATCCATACATGTTATATTTTGCGAAAATAACACCGTCATTGATTTATACCTCTTTGAAAATGTCGAGTTTCGTGCCTGAAAAAGTGCATTTGCGGCAACGTATTCTTTTCTTATTTAATTAAAAGAAAAAAGCTGCTGAAAGTCATCGTTTGCTGATAGAAATGTACGGCGAGCATTCTCCAGCCATAAAAACATGCGAGGCATGGTTTCGACAATTCAAAAATTCTGATTTCGATGTGCAAGAACGTTCTAGTAGACCGAAACTCAAAAACAATTGGCAGAAGAGTTAAGCGTGATACAAGAAACGATTAGCGACCGACTACGAGCAATGGGAAAAATGCAAAAGATGAAAAAATGCTTGCCACATCAATTGAACGACAAGCAAATGGAAAATCGAAAAATCGCCTGTGAAATGCTGCTTCAAAGGTATAATCGGATGTCATTTCTGGATCGAGTATTAACGGGTGATGAAAAATGGATTTATTTCGAAAACTCTAAGTGCAAAAAAAAGAAATCATGGTTATCAACTGGTGAAGCCAGAGTAGCATAGTGACCATCACTTTTCGCATTAACGAGACACACGTTTGCAGAGCAGCAGTTCGACAATTTCAGTCAGAAAATGGCTCGATAAATGGTTTTGCTCAAAGGACAAACGGTCTTTTTGAGATGGCGTCCGTAAACTGCCTGAAAGATGGGCAAGATGTGTAGAATCAAATGGCCAATAATTTGAATAAATAACTTTTTCTATTTTCTTGAAACTTATATAGTTTTTTTACGAAAAAATCGGTAATGACTTTCCGGTACACCTGGTATATATATATATATATATACGTATATACAATTTCAGACATTTCACAATATAACTGAATGAAAACTCAATAATTTTTTGCTTACTACATGGTTATAATTAGGGCAAAACTTAATGAAAAAATCATTCCCTTCGGTGAGAAATTGAATCTCACAGTCCTTAGTAGCTCAATAGTAAAGCCCATCAAGCGGCCGACAGAGATTCGACTTCTCACCGAAGGGAATGATTTTTGTCATTAATTTCTACCTTAATTATAAAAGCGTAATAAACATAATAAAACTTTGTTTAAATTTCACATGTTAATTTTTTTTCTACATTAATTTCAATTTCAGATTCAGTTTTTTGTATCCATTTTTGCTAAAACATTTTAACTAAAGATGTATTAGATTTATATTTCATTAATAAAATTTTAGACTTTTTTATTATTTAATATATAAAATGAACTGAAGATATCTAGTTAAGAAAATATTAAATTTAATTTCTATTATATATACATATATATACGTATGTAAATATGTTATAACTCACTATGAAATTGCAAAAACAGATTTGATTAATTTGACAACTAATACTTATATATATGTATATATATATATATATATATATATATATATATATATATATTATCTACATCTATCTCATCTTTTATTAATACATTTTTTAATCTTAAACATAAAGTTAAAGTTATTCATATAACTTCATTGTCTACCAAAATTCATTAATACGCGGGAAAAGAAAAAAACAAATCAGTAGAAAAAGTTGAGCTGCTAAAAAAACACTTTAGTTACTAGAGCTGCGATTTATATTTAATAAAAGAAAATATTTACAGTAATAGAATATTATTAATATATAAAGTAAAATAGTTATATAATACATACAAGAGTTCATAGTTCATTAATGTAAATGCAATAAAGTTAAGAAAAATATATTTTTTTAGTTTCGACATCATTTTCAATTTAATATAATAATATTAATAAATTATTATTATATTAAATGCAAAATGGTGTCAACACTACTTTGTTATATTTAATACGCTTGATAAGTGAAAAATTCATTTGAATCATAGCAATATATATTTATATACATACCGTGCTTTCATATTAAAATGCTACAAACACCGTATTATATTATATTTGGGTCTAGATACCGAATGCCGATCAGAATGTAAAGTGGTGGGGCGCGAGTCAGTCGAATCACAACAACGACTGACTACAGATTACAGATTAAGTAGTTGTTCGTGGTACTTGGCGGAAGGTCTATCACTGACTGTCCAAATTGTTTACGTCCAAAAATTAATAAATTATAATTATTTTTAACTGTACAATTAGGTATTTTTACAATAAGTTTCGCATTGAACTAAAAGACGTTTTCTAATAAAACGTTTAAAAATAAAAAAAACTCTTAAAGAAGCTAAAAAATAAAATAACTTCTCGGAACTTAAAAAATACTCTTTAAACAGAAAATAAATATAACTTGCCAAAACTTATAAAATACTATTTGAATACAGAAAATAAATTCAATTAATTAAATTCTCAAATGTCCCTCCTGCTTGCGCTAAACAGTACCCCAATCTATTATAAAATTCTTTTCGAACATTGGCCAGTACAAGAGGATTAATAATTTGGAATTGGTGTTCAATATTAACCCGTAATTCTTCCAAATTATTAGCCCTTTCGTCTTGATGCCCATATAACTTTGATTTTATGTAACCCCATAAAAAGAGTCATTAGAGGCTAAGTCTGGTGACCATGGCGGCCAGCGAATTGTACCACTATTAGATATAACTCTTTGGGGGAATATGTTATTGTAGTGGGGCGCGGGTCATTTGAATCACGACTATAACTGACTACTGATCGTACTAGCTGCAGCCCCACTACTAATTTGACTGTAGGCGCATCGATATCGTATTAATGGTCATTCGTGGTTTGCATTTGGGAGAGTGTGTTACGGTAAGACCTTTAAATTTAAATATTTTGGACGTAAACAATTTGGACAGTCAGTGATAGACCTTTCGCCAAGTACCACGAACAACTACTTAATTTGTAATCTGTAGTCAGTCGTTGTTGTGATTCGACTGACTCGCGCCCCACCACTTTACATTCTGATCGGTATTCGACAGCTAGACCGGAATATAATGTGGTACAGTTTTCGTAGCGAGGTAAAATGAATGCACGGTGTATATATATATATATACATATATGACATTCAATTCTTTTAAAATATAATAATTTTAATGGCTTTATTAAATACTTCTTGCATATCATAAAAGAGAAATCATAACAACATATATATATATATATATATATATATATATATATATATATTGTTATGATTTATTTATTTATTTATTATTATTATTTATATTGTATATATTATTTTCCACTTATAAAAAAATTTCTTTTTGATTTAAAAGAAAATCGAATCTACATATTTACTTCATAACCTTCTCGTATTAGTGAGACAAAGAAGTACCAGGAGCTAAAGCGATATTGCAGTTGTACGTTAATACGTTTGCGAATGTCCAAATGTGTCGATTCTTCGTCGATTTCAGACATTTCTAAGACAAATTTTACCAAAAAATCTAGGCCTATGCACTTACAAGATTGCATTGGGTCAAGAACCCAAACCAAACGATCATTGTTCCATCGCAGATTCAGAAATTGGACTGTAGAGAAACTTGAAAATGATCCAGAATTACATGAGAAAATCATCTTTAACGACGAAGCCTGCTTTTGACTTAATAGTTTTATGAATAAGCAAAACTACCATATCTGGCCCAAAAATCAATCAGAAGTAATGCATAAAGAAACATTGAATCCATTTAAATTGACTGTCTGGAATGCGTTTCATATTGTAGTCGTTGAACCTTACTTTTTTGTCAACGATGCTGGTAACACGTTACTGTCAGTACAACTCTCTATTACTCAAGGCAGACTGGCTTTTTTAGCCCAAATTGGGTCCTCTCCCTTAACTTGGAGGACATGTAGTTTCAACAACAGGGTACTATTTGCAAAGCTGCCACTCAAAAGGCTTACTTCCTGCAAAAAAAATTTGATGAATCAAATATTTCCATAAACAGACCAGTCAATTACCCTCTACTCATTTTGCTCATTTGGTTTACATTAGCATACAGTCCAACATTGAACGTAATTCGAACGAAAAATTGAATTCGGCATATTCATTTCAGTCAGCGCTTCCGTGGAGGACATTTAAAGAAAGTTGTGTTCCATAAATAATGGTATTAACTGTACTTTACACAGAACTGAACATTATTTTAAATTTCTCACGATATCTGTGTTTTTTTTTTACAAACAAAATGCTCAACTCTTAATGAAAAGTCTATATTAGGAGTACTTCCCTGATATATTTATTAATGGTAATATTATAGTCGTTCGTCTACATTCTAAAAAATTATAATTTTAAATTAAAAACTAGTCTATGGGAATTACATATCAAATGAATAAAATAATATTTTGCATAGTACTTAATGTACTAAATGATCCTCTTAATATTCATATTATTTAATACAGGAATATCCAGTTCGTTATTTTCTATAAATTTGCACTTTGCGAACGTGTTAGGAATTTTCAATGAAGCTATCAAATTAGCGTTTTTAATTGTTGCACGAGGCAATTACCGAGGACGTTGACTTCCTCGGAACAAGTTGGCATCCGTGGAAGTGAAGAAAAACGTGAGAGAAGAAACTAATTAGTTAATTAAACTAGGAACCGAAACAATTGCGCAACAACTGCGCCACTACATAAACGTACAGGAACAAGTCTTGAAGTTGGAATTGCTACACTTTATTATCTAGTACATGTTATATACAAGGTTTGTTTAAAAAAGAAGACAGTTTTATACGCTACGTATACACAGTTTGTCGCAGAGAAAACGGAACTTTTTAAAATAATAATTCTTAGTGGCGCCAGCTATTAAAAATATATGTGTCGATAAGGTAGATCTTTCACCAATGTTATAACAAAATATCATGACATTTGCGTCATTAGAAGCAGAGAAATTGCATATAAAGTTACAGTGTGTATTTGGTATTGGTCGAAAAATGAATTTTGAACAAAGATCAAATATCAAGTTCTCTCTTAAACTCAGTAAGTCGTTTACTGAAACGTTTAATTTGATAAAACAAGTATATGATAATGCGTGTTTATCACGTACTAGTGGTATAAACATGTGGACATAAATAACGACAAACATCCTGGAGCAAAAGAATCTGTGGTTACGAAAAGTAACATCGAACTTGCGCGTGAATTTATCAGAAATGAGCCGAAATCCTCATTGCGATACACGGAAATGGAACTAAATGTTTCCAAAGATTCAATTCATCTCATTTTGACACAGTATTTGGGACTGAGAAAGATTTGTTCAAGGTTTATATCACACAAGCTAACTGAGTTCAACATTGCACAGACTTGATTAAATACTCAAAAAAGGGCAAAAATTCCGAGTATTCTATTGCAACTGGCGATGAGACGTGGTGTTTTCAATATGATCCAGAGACCAGGCGTCGAAGCTCTGAACGGTAGCATTCAAGCGAAGGAAGACCGGAAAAAAGTCGTTTGGAAAAGTCGAAAGTGAAGACAATGTTGGTTTGTTTTTATGATTCGAAAAGCATTGTGCATAAAGAGTTTGCACCAACTAGTCATATAGTCAATGCTGTAGATTATCTTGGTCTTATGAAGCGTCCTTTGGCGCATATTCGTCGTGTGCGCCCTCAATATCTTGAAAATGATAGCTGGCGTTTGTTACATGATAATGCACCATCTCATCGCTCAACGCTTATTCCTGATTTCTAACTACAAATGGCATTTTAACAATCAACCGTTCACCGGATTTGGCCCCCTATGATTTCTATCTATTCTCCACACTACATTTGCTGATGAAAGGACAGCATTATGCCGATATCGAAGCCATTAAATAGGCGTCGATAACGATCTTGAAGGACATTTCTAAAGATTAACTTAAAAATTCATTCGATATGTTAATTGACCGTGCAACACGTTGTATTTAAGCCGAAGACGACTACTTTGAATAAAATAAATGAATTTTACCAAAATAGTAAGCTTTAGTTTTTATTTAAAAAAAGGTCGGTTTTCCCTGTGACAGACTGTGTACATACACAAGTATATCGGTCAAACTAAAAGATCTATGGATCTAAGGATATCTAAACACAAAAATGATTCCTACTGTGCAGTACATTTAAATACTTGTAATCATGTAATTTATATCATCGAACCTTGAAAATAGTTCAGTTGACTAGAATATATTCCGTATATAATACATTTACATTTTATTGAGAAGTCACAGTGCTGGCCAAACAATTCTTACTATTTTTCAATAAAGATATTTTGTGAAGATCACACAATTGAATTTTCGTATTTTAATAATTCCTAAAACTTTATTGTGAGAGTAAAAGTAAAATATTATTAAATATTTTAATTTTTCGTAAGTTGTGGCTTACTTATCCACACTACTTTGTACATCCGCGCAACATGAATAGGACCAACTGCATATATGACATTTGTAGTTGGTATAAACATGGTAGCGCGCTGGAATTGTTATTTTCGAAAATAAGAGGGTTGATAAAAAGATGTATGTAGGTACCAAATATAATTTTTGTAAAAGTCAGTGCAAATGTACGTTACTAATGACAATAAGTAGAGTAATTAAACGCCACTTGAATACGACCAATCTACAAAATAAAAGATTCGTTTGCAATAACAAAATACTTTATTGTTCAATAATGAGTACTTTTGCCATTATTTCTTATAACCTGAAATAGTCGGGATGGAATGGAATTATACAGGGTTCTCAAGTAGTCAACGGGAAGTTCCGCCCAACTTCGTTTCAGCGCCTGCTCTAGTTCGTCAGCGCAACTGAATTGGGTAGCATTGGAGTACAATTTACGCGACAACCATCCCCAAACATTTTCTATGATGTTCAGGTCGGGGGAGAGCGATGGCCAATCGAGAACCTCCATGCCTTGTTCTTGAAACCAGCGTCGAACAATGCGCGCGGTGTGAATACTGGCATTATCCTGTTGGAAAATAAATGGCCCACCTGCCATAACGTTGGAAAATTTGTCTTTCACCTGTTGCAGCAGCTGGACGTACTTTTCCGAATTCTGTCTGCCCTTCACTATTACTAAATCAGCAGGTCCGTTATAGGAAACAGCTCCCCATACCATGACTGGACCAACATCGGCTCGCCTTCGTGACTGAATCACTTCATCTTTACGTAAATCGTGGAAATAATAAGAAAACCCATCCGGGCCATCTAAATTAAACTTCTTCTCGTCACTGAAAATAACAGTTTGCCATTCTCTTGTCCACCCCATTTTTGCTTGAGCAAATTGAAGACGTGCAGTGCGCTGAAATTCCCTTAAAGGAGGCCGTCGTTTAATTTTTTCAAACGTTTTAAATGCGGACAGGTCTTCAGTAACTTCTGTACAGTTCTTACCGATGCATTCGTTCCAACGTTATTCGCGATTTGTCTTGCCGTTAATGCCGAATTCGATGCTTCGCGTAATATGGCTCGACGTTCTCTCTTAGTTGTAACGGATGTTGTTCGCCCTTTAAAACGTTTTCCATAATTCTCGGGATCCCTAATAAAATTGTTCACAACCTGGTGTGATCGACTTATTTTCTTTGCAGTAGCCCTTGAGGAATACCTTTCTTGATGGAACGCTTTAATTTTTCCAATTTCTTCCATACTTAAGCACTTCTGTCGTCCCATCGTTGCACAATACCCTTAATTACAGATGTTTGTTTATCCGGATACACGTTGTAACTCGACACTCATCCGGTAGCTTACTATTAAATACTGGTCGTATCCAACCGGCGCGGTGCATTTTATATGTATGTGGTACTTACGTCACCCAATGCATAACGTTAGGCACTATTGCGCAATAATGCGTATTATTTGCCATATCATACCATTACAAACTTGCATTGTATTTTTAGTAAATGAACCACCGAAAGCTTGCAAC